>JAGHKM010000058.1:0-62403 GCA_019097785.1 Fraxinus excelsior
ATTGATTTTAACATCGAACTATCATCACTCAAAATCAATTGTTAGAAACAATATTAATCTTGTTTGTTATGATCAAAATATTAAGGATAAAATCAAACAATAGGTTAACAGATAATCAAATTAACTAGCTCGTGTTTGATTCCATTTACTTTACTTCAATTTATTTCACATATTCATTTTTAACCACAAATTCACACAACAAAATATTCTACACGTAAATCCAAAAATTTTCCTATTTTTTAAACCACGCATTCTCCAAAAAATACTATTCAAAACTATGTTTTTAAAAATCTTAAGGTCACCAAACATAGGCTAGTACTCAAGCCTTACATTTCACATTGTAACTTTTAAGATTCGGAGTTTATCTGTTAGGATATGTGCCCAAAGTATTAAGATTGTATTGCAACAATTAATTAGACATCTTGAATGTTAAATATGCATTATTTATTTGTTTGTATTTTTCAACTTACATTGCAATTATATTGAGCATACGATAAAGTTCTTTCGATTGGTACATGACAATACATGCAATTATATTTGTTTATGTTTTCAATCGATGCGATTAAGTGCTTTTGTGACCATGGAGAGCAGAATTCATGAATAGTAACTTTAGTCCTTCTAAAAGTGCATTGGACATGTCAGTGCGTGTAATGTTTAACTCTATAGTATGACTGCACAAAGAATTAATCTCCACGTGATTGTTTAAGGGATTGTCTTTAATTCGTAATAGAATTATTGTTTTTGTTCATGTCTTTTATGTGTAAATGAATGAGATTAATTAATATCATCATATACACCGGTGAGATGGGAGCCAAAATCGAGTGAAAGTAGTAAACATGTATTCGCATTTGGAACACGCTACCTAGTTGAATGGGTAAACGAATCTACTTAAGTATATTCTGTTGACCCCAAAAAATGAACCAATGACGTAGCCAATAGAAAATTAGAAATTCACGTCTTTGTAAGCCAAATCGCAATATACTCAAACCAAATTACTAATTATATTGATGAATTAATGAAGAGTGATTCAAAGTGTGTAACAAGTTGTAATGTGATTATTTGGTTGATAAAAAGGGGGTCGGTCATGGAGTGTAGTAGAGAGAATCAAGGTTTACTTTGAATGTGTAATCTTGCATTACCCCTTAATGTGTGAGGTGTGGGTTTTTATATGAAATCTCGAGTGATTAAGGTCCGTTTGATGGTAGTAGATCCAACAACTCTTATTAGTATCAATTAATCAAGCTATTAATGCGGAGATATGCTACGGATTTTGACTGTGTAGGTATGCAGAGGCACTGGCAGTGTGTTGTTTTGTCAATCACTTCATAAGGCATGATGTTGGTTGGCTAGCTGCCTAGCCAGGGGTGAGCTCATATCAGGGACCTCAACAAAGGGGATCGGATGAGTAGCTCGACGTGCATAGAACCGGGTCGCCAAACCCTATGCCACATGTGAGCTTTGTCAGTTTGCCACGTGGTGCATTTATTTTACGATTATTTATATGAGTAACATTAGTCCCCTAAGTCCAGGTATGATTATTTATATGATGCATGGACTTGAAGTTCTAGGAATGATGATGGCGATGTGGGGTTTCCTCGTTCCCAATCAAACCATCGCAAAACAATCTAACTTGAATCAATAAAGGCAGTTCTCTACAGATCTGTTGAGATATAGAGGCGAAACCTTCATGCATGGACGAATCGTATAGGGACGAGGCCTTTCTGTGACCTCTCATCGCAAGACGGGGTATTTTTGATGAATTTTCTAACCCTCACTTATTATTAGAACTTCCTAGCCGATCCGTTTGGGTGACTCGACAAGCGTTGATTCCCAATGAGCAACATCTAGATATTCTAGTCATTTCCAAAGTTCGAGCGACGTGTACATTTAATGCGTAATGATGACGATATTTACCTTTTCCCAAGTGCACGCGAATTATGGACTAATGTGTGAAACTGACTAATCTGGATCCTTGATTCAAATCCAAATAGGCACTATTTGGTTTCTACGCAAATGGTGAAGTTACGGGTCGAGGACTCAGATCAAATCAGAGAAATATCTGACGGTGGGGATTTGTCCGCCAAGCTTATATTAGAGGCTGTAAACCCATTCTTTTTTTTATCTTTTTCTACTATTTGAAATTTTGAGAAAACTAATATTTGAAAAAAAAAATTTGTCCAAGCCTAACACTTTTACTGTTGCCAGGGATCACCTATTTTTCCATACTTTAAGACCGTCTGGGATTTGGGTTTGTAGAGTTTGTGTAAGTATTTTCCCATACCGAGGCATTTTTATATCATTTCACTTGACTTTAAATGGCTTCTTCATCAAAAAATGAATGCTGGTAGGGGTCTTCTGAGATGGACATGGCCCTAATTTGTGCAGAGGCCAGCATTCCTCCGATCATTCCCACTAGAAGGATCATAGAGGCGATGGGGGTTCTCACCATGCCAGGGTAACACATGAGGACCCCATCGACTATAGTATTAGGTGGGGGCCTCTTTGTGGCCCACAGATATAAAAGATGATGAATTAGAGATTTTTAGGGAGATGTATAGGATCCCTAACGATATAGAGATGCTCATGCCGACCCAGGATGAAAGAGCCTGCTTTCCCAGGGAGGGATGTGTGGCCGTGAGCGAGGCGATTCTAGCTGGGGGGTTAAGATTGCCTTTGCACCCATTCTTTAGGTTTATCCTTAGGCAATACAATATGTCTCCCACCCAATTAGTAACTAATGTATGAAGTCAACTTTCCGTGGCTTTCCTTCTTTGGAAGGAGGTCATGCTTGGCGATGATATGTCTCCCCATGTTTTTCAAACCATTTTTCGACCTCGAGTCTCTAGTGGGGATAGTGACTGTAAGGAGTGGTATTGCATGAACCCTTCGGGCTCACATTACCCCCTTCGTCTGGGAGACTCCTACATCTATAAATAACTGGAAATATTTCTTGGTTTTGGGTTAGGGGTCACTGGCAGACTGTCGAAGGGGATGTGGTCCCGAAGATTACTACACCGACCCAGTACCACGAGTATAGTGAGTCGAGCCCCCATCTACTCATCGTTTATTATATGATGTTTTGTTTAACTTAGTACTGAGTTGATGCGATATTTATGCAGCTGCGATTGATCGATTCTGGCTCGAACCATTTGAGTGGGATGTAGTAAAGGTGATCGACGAGTTGCCCATCGAAAAGAGGTGTTTCAAGAATGTAGTTGCTAAGTGGACCCTATTTGTCATTAACTTCCTAATGGCTACAAAAGGTAATGATTAGCTCGGCTTCATTCCTGCAACCCTTTATTACTTGTTGTGATTGTTCCCAACCTTCTTTTCATTCACAGGTCAGCATGACAACAAGGAATGGGTAAAGCCCAACTTGTTCCAGTTACGAAGCCTTAGAAAGGCTCAGATGAAGAAGCCCCTAACTAGGAGCTCAACTACTTATAAAAATCAAAGGGATGAGCTGGCCCGTTTCTCAAGGGCAAACCCTCTATCTCCTCCATCCAAACTAGGAAAAATAGATAAGGAGAAAAACGAGGGTGAGGCTTCTAAGGGTTGACCTTTAAAGAGGAAGCTCATCCTCTCCAAAAATATCGGGCTCCTCTATAACTTAAACGCCAATCTACTTTGGACGAATCGCTGAAACGTCCCATTCTCGTCGAACCTATTTCTGCCTTGAAGGTGGTTGAGGTAGAAGAGTCAGTTGATGAGTGGGACAACCTATTGAGGAGGAAAAGAAGGGCATAGAGAAAAACATCCTTAGTGAGGACAAAACCCAAAACTTCCTGGGTGGGAGCTCGGAAGAGATTGCCCCCCGCGATTATGGAGATGCTCCCTACTGAGGTCCAATGGATAGCAAGGCTTAGCCATAAGTACTAGACTGACAAGTACTCTTCTTATGCTGAACTTGTGACGTGATCGATCTCATGGAGGCAGGGCTCGCCATGCAAGCACGTTCCCAAAGTTTCTTGGTCAACGCCCAAATGGAGGCGAGGCGGATGTAGTGGCTTGTGCAAGATTATTACACTCGAGCCCAGAATGCTAAGTTTGCCTAGATTAAGGCTAAAGCTAAGGCTCCTTCTACTACTAAAGCTGCAGAGGCTTCTAAGCTGAAATGTACCAAGGCTATGTCCAAAGTGGAGGCCCTCTCCAAGGAAAATGAGGGACTGAAGGAGGAGGCCCACCTTTGTAAGGCTGAGGTGAACGCCTTGACAAAAAGGGTTGAAAATTCTGACAACCTATAAAGGATCACCTCAACGGCTCTTGAGGCAACCAATAAAGAAAAGGGAGAGTTGAAGGTTCGTGTTGTCGAGCTTACTGCCGAAGCTTCAACCTTTGATTATATGGCCCATTTTAATGAGATTGCAGATATTAGGGGCTTGATATTCATTGGAAAAGGCTGGGGAGGTGGCCGTGCATGATTATATGGCCCATTTTCATGAGACTGCAGATATTAGGGGCTTGAAATTCATTGGAAAAGGGTCGCATATACTGAAGTTTTTGAAAGGCTAGGCGAGCCGCACCCCTAATTGGATTTATCTTCTCTGAAGGGAGAGTTTTTGGCGGACTAGCCTTTGACTCCAGCTAATGAAAGAGACGAGGTGGAGGTAGTGGAAACTTTAAAAGAAGATGTCGTGCGTGTAGAATAGGCTTATTTGTAATATTTAGCTCTTCTTTGTACTTGTCTCCACTTGTAATGAATACATTCTTTTCTATCATGCTTTCTTCAAACAAGTCGCGCTTTATTTTCGAGCTAGACAACTTACTTTCTTATTAGGCCATTAAATACTTCATGAGCTTGTCATGGTAGTAGTCAAATGGGCTTATTGTGATGAGCTTGCTATATTTAATTTCGAACTGACTGAGCTCGTTAGATAATCAGCATAATGTTTTTAAGACTTGTTGAACCTTAGAACTGTTTGAATTCGTGACTAATGATAATGGCTCACTGTAACCAAGTTTTGATGAGTTTGCTATAACTGAAATGATTTGGTATGTTATTCTATGGGCTCGCCATAATTGTTGCAATGTGAGCTCGCATGAACTCGCTATCACCGAAGGCAATTTGACTGAGTTATGGGTTTGCTACATATTAGTCATTGATGGAGATGCGTATGAGCTTGTCATACTTAATAATATTTGTGAGCTCGTCACAATTAATTAACTTGTTGGAGACATGGGCTTGCCGTGTATTAACCATTGATGGAGATGCGTATGAGCTTGTCATACCTAATAATATTTGTGAGCTCGTCACAATTAATTAACTAAAAAGGAGACATGGGCTCGTCGTGTATTAACCGTTGATGGAGATGCTATGAGCTTGTCATACTTAATAATATTTGTGAGCTCGTCACAATTAATTAACTTGTTGGAGACATGGGCTCGCCACGTATTAACCGTTGATGAAGATACGTATGAGCTTGTCATACTTAATAATATTTGTGAGCTCATCACAATTAATTAACTTGTTGGAGACATGGGCTCGCCACGTATTAACCGTTGATGGAAATGCACATGAGCTTGTCATACTTAATAATATTTTTGAGCTCGTCACAATTAATTAACTAAAAAGGAGAACTTTCATTGATCATAAACGGTACATATATAGAAGAGGGTCTTACTAATAATACATTTGAAGGTGCTCCACATTCCATGGGTGGGATTGTATTTTCCCATCAAGATTTTCAATTAAGAAAGCACCTCACCTCAAATACGATAAGGGCTTTCCCAATTTGGACCAAATGTGCTCACACTGGGCTCTTTTGTCAATTAATTCTTTGTCTTTTATCTTGTTGTTTGTTTACTATCATATACTTCATATCATGTCACAACAAGTGGTATCAGAGTTATTGGTTGTGATTTGTTCGAGATTTTTTTGTTATTGATCGTAGCCTTGAAGTATGATTTTCCGCTCTTGGATCGCAGTACAAGATTTTTTATTATGGCAAGTGAATATGCAAGTTGTACTCATGTAGATGGATTTGGATGATGCGTTATTCGGTTTTGAAAATATGCCCACAACTTGGACGATGAGGAGAAACAACAGAAGGATCGGAAGGCACTTTCACATATCTATCTTCATCTCTCTAACAATATTCTTTGGGACATTTTGAACTAGAAAACAACAGTTTCGTTGTAGTTGAAATTGGAGCAATTGTACATGATTAAAAGTTTGACAAGCAAATTGTATATGAAGCAGAGGTTGTATTCTCATGATGTAGCTGAAGGCAGATATTTGGAAGATCATCTAACTATGTTCAAGGAGATCGTCGCTGATTTGGAAATTTTAGGGGTAAAGTATGATGAAGAAGATTTGACCTTAATCCTTTTTTTGTTTGCTACCCAATTTGTTTACTTCATTTAGAGACACGATTTTATATAGTCGTGATACTCTCACCATTGAAGATGCGTATGATGCCTTATTTTCAAAAGAGAAGATGAAGCACCTGGTTGGATCTGAGGTCAGAGATGGAGAAGGCCTTGTTGTTCATGGTGATTGGAGAAGAGGTAAGTCGATGTCAAATTTAGTAATCAAGTTTGTTATTATTGCAAAAACACATTAAGAGGGATTGCGAGACCAATAGAGTTGAAAACTATTTGAATGATGGAGATGTTTTGATGATTTCTAACATGAAATCCAAACCTGATGAAGAGTGAATTTTGGATGCAGCTTGTGCGTTCTATATGTGTCCCGATCGGGATTTGTTAGAAACATATGAAATGATGACACAATTTGTTGTTGTCATGGGTAATAACAAAGCTTGTTGGGCGGCTGATATTTGTAGAGTCAGATTGAAGCTAGTGGATGGAACATGTAGAACACTTGATCACGTTCGACATATTCCAGACTTGAAGAAGAATCTCATTTCATTGAGTATTTTTGATTCAAAATGGTACACGTTCTCTGGAGGAGGTGAAGTCTTGAGGGGTTCAAAAGGGTGTTCATGTTGTATTAGAAAGGTGGAAAAGGTCAATAGTACTCGGTCAAGTTTGGAAGAAATGAGTAATTCTGCTTTGCCAGTATTACTTGCAGTTCCATCGTATTCAACTGCCATTGTTTGACTTCTTGCGCAATCGTCCCTATAATTTTTGTTTTTACATTCGAATACTCAGATCGACATTTCTTTGCGTAAAATGTCCTTACTATCTATTTTATCCGTTAAAACATTAAAAAATGACTAATTTACCCTCATCTTTAAATAATCAAATAAAAGAATAATATAAAAGAATTGCATCTAGAGTTCCAATTATTTTAAAAATGTACAAACGTCTCTCATGTAAAAAAATTTAAAATATTCTAATAAAAGAAAAATATTTTATCTACCCAATTGAACCACCTTTTCCTATGCCCATCTCCTACCCTCTGATGCCTCCACTACCAGCACCAAAATAATTAAAAACATAAAAAAGTAAGAAAAATATTTTTAAAAAAATGATGCTTCTTGCTCATTAAATTTCTCACCATGTCATCAGCCGCACCACCACCTCCCGTCTCCCCATCTCAGTATGGCACCATTCAAGAATTTAACTATTTTTTCTATAATCAAGTTTCGTATGTCAAGAATTTTTTCTTTTGTTTTCAACGAATTTAACCATTTCAGTAAATCTTCTTCTTGTTGATTATATATATACTCACTTCGTCAGTTTCTACATTTTGTTAAAAATAGAGATATTCCTATATATGAGGCACAAAAAACTTGGATGAGGAAGAAGCAACATTTGGGATTTTTTTTTCAATTTATTTTTTTCATGCTTTTTTTGTGCTTTTAATTTTCTTTTTAGTTATTTTGGTGGTGGTGGAGGAGGATGAAGAGGGTAGGGATGGGTACAGAGATATGTGGGTTAATTGAGAAGATAATTTTTTTTCCCTTTGTTATAAGAGGTAAGAACTTGATCAAATCCTATTAATAAGGTTCGCATTTTAAGATGAAATTCAAAATCTTAATAATTTTAATGCTTCTGTTTCTTTTCTTTTTGTTTTTTTTTTCACAGAAAAGTGTAATTTATCAATGCAGAACACAAAATACAAAGGACCGAGGATGAAGTATATAACGCTTGAGCTCAAACGTACGAAACACAAACCTTCAAGGCTCCACCTCCACCTCCACCTCCACCTCCACCTCCACCAAAGAACTCATAACCTTTTGAACTAAGGATAGACAACGAGATGAGATTCTTCTTCAGATCCGAAACATGTCAAACCTGGCCAAGTGTTCTAATTGTCCCATCCAAAAGCTTCAATCTGACTGTACCAATTCCAGCAACCCGACAAGATGCGTTATTTCTCATAACCACGACACCTTTGAAAACAGTTTCATATGTAGCAAACAAGTTCTTATTAGGACATATATGAAACACACATGTTGAATCAAGAATCCAGTTCTCTTCCAACTTAGACTCAATGGCAGAAATAGACAAGAGATCTCCATCACTTATTCTGCAATTTGTAATAATCCTTCTTTAAGTGCCCCTTCTTCTTGCAGTAGGTACAAATCTGATCACTAAACTTAGACTTCGATCTGCCCCTTCCAGAACCACCATGAGCAATCAGGCATTCTCCATCTATGGCCTCAGAAACCAAATGATTTATCTTCTCTTTTGAATACAAAGCATCATACACCTCCTCTATGGTGAGAGTATCATGACTATATAATAGTGAGAGTATCACGACTATATAAGATCGTGTCTCTAAATGAAGAAAACGAAGCGGACAACGAACATAATAGGATCAATGCCAAATCTTTTTCATCATACTCTACTTCCAAAGTTTTCAAATCAGCGACGATCTCTTTAAATACAGTCAGGTGATCTTCCAATGATCATCCTTCTATCATTCGATGAGAGTATAAACGTTGCTTGAGGTTTAACTTGCTTGTTAGACTTTTAGTCATGCACAATTGCTCAAACTTCAACCATAAAGCAGTTGCTGAATTCTCCTTCAAAATGTCCTAAAGAATGGTATTTGATATATGAAGATGAATGTCTTCTCATTCTTCCGTAATTTCTCCTCTATGGTCAAAGTTGTGGGCAATGCATCATCCAAATCTAGCTATGCAAATACTGCACGCATCTTAACCTGCCATAGCGAAAATCTAGTACTCCAATCCAAAAGTGGAATGTCATACTTCATGGAAGCTATCACGAACAAAAACTTTAAACAAATCAAACATTGCGCTTTGCAGAACTACTAAATCTTGGCTTTGATACCATTTGTTAGGATTGATACCACTTGTTGTGACACCAATCATCAAATTGATATGTTGAAGTTATATGACAAATAATAATGAAGTATATGATCAAGAATAAAAGACAAGAATATGACAAGGAATTAAAATATTTTATTGACTCAAGAATAATGGAGAAGAGAGAAAAATTACAATAGATCCTATAATTCTAGTAATCTATTTTCTCACACTTTAAAATTGTATAGAAGAGCCTAATATTTATAGGAAACATGTAGGAGACATCCAAACTCTCATAGTAGAATTGTTGTTGAAGTAGGATACCAAAAAATCAAGTCCAAAACAAATTTCAACTCTCAATGGGTTTTCAAAATAGAACTTCAACTTGACATATGACTCCAATAACATTTCAAACTTGAATTCTTCATGACGTGCACTTCAATTAGAATTCTTTAATTACTTTAACAATTTCAACAAAGGAATTCGGGTCACACCCAAATTCCAACAACACATTAAAAAAAGAAGGATATATATATCAACATAATTTATGCAGAATTTATCGAATGATTGATCATGAAACCCAGCTTCCTTTGCAACATATCAAGGTTGACACCAGGAACATCCATAACCTGAAAAAGTAGTGCATGAAATAAAATTAAAAAGATCATCTACTTATTAATCATAAATGATGTGATTCTTAAACAACCAAATTTCATTTTATAACTTTACCCCGGATAGGATAGTATAATGTGATCTGCCCTCAACTTGGGTGCAAATAGAGCTGATGACATTCAGACCTTCTTCTAGCAGCATTTGCAGCACACTTGATAGGGGAATAGTGAAATCTCCTGTTATTGAAACCTCAATACCAACTGTGCATGATTGTACAGTTACATTAACAGGTAAAGTTTTGCAGCAGCTTCTAGTTTTGAAGTTTTGTTCATTCAATAATTTCTTTAACTTATCCCTCCTGATTTCCAATTCCTCAATATTATTCTGCAGGTAGTTTATATAATTTGCAGCCTCGTGAATATGGTCTGACACGGAACGTTTCCCCTAGAAAAAAGAGAACATATTATGAGAGCTCATAGTATTAGACAGCACTCTACGAGGAGAAAATATTAACATTGTATTGTTTCTTAATTTTATTATATTATTTTGCAGGCATCTTATATGAATGCAGCCTCGCTCATAACATGATCCATGTAATATTGCCTACCCTAGAAAAGGTGACATATATACATATTATGAGTATGTAGTGTAAAACAGATCTACACACCATAATGAAGAAGATATGGCCTACGAATGTTTCCAAATTTCCTTGTATTATTTTGCAGGCATACTCTATAATTTACAGCCTCGTGAATATAATCCCATAAGCCGTATTGATAACCCTAATAAAAGCAACATGTAGATGTGTTATTAGCAACTAGTATTAAACAACACTATACGAGATAATGAAGAATCTTTGAACCCTCTTGTAAATAATTTCCTTATAATATTTTGCGTCATCTTACAAAATTTGAAGCCTACTGAATTTATGGTCAGATGCGGAACATTTGCCTTAGAGAAAGAGACATGTTACACATATACATATCATGAGCATCAAGTACTAAACAAAATTTCCCTATAAAAAGAAACATATACAAGTATTATAGATTTTAACCCTCTTCTTCCTCAGTTCGCTTATATTATTTTTTCAGGCATTTTATGTAATGTCACCTCATTAATACGCATGAACCAGACATATCAAGTATTACGAGCATGTGTGATAACATTACATATGACAATGAAGAAGATTTTAAACCTCTTGCTTCCCTATTCCCTTACTAATTGGTGCTGGCATCTTATGAAATATTTAACCTATTGAATAAGATCCTATATGGACACTTACCCTAGAAAAGAGACATGTATGTAAACAGCTTTATGCATGATAATGAAGAAGATTTTCATCATCTTGTTTTACAATTCCCTTATATTAGTTTGTAGGCGACTTATATAAGTTGCAGCCTCATAAGTATGACCGGATATGGAATATTTCCTTAGAAAAAGAGACACATAAGAGCACATAGTATAGATCAACAGTAGACACAATAATGAAGAACATTTTAACCTTCTTTTCCTCAAGTCACATTTGTTATTTTGCAGTTATCTTATGTAATTTGAAGCCTTGTGAATATTATGAGCACAGAGTCCAAAAAACCACTGCACTACCTAACAAAGAAGATTTTAACTTCATTTTCTTCCTTATTTCCATTTCAACAGAACAAATATGCCATAAATTAAATCGCTTCATGATTATAAAATAGTAAAGCTCAGAAGGGATTTAGTAGTCCCTTGCAAAATAATTTTTCATTAACCGAAAACATAGAAATTGAAGAAGGAAATGTTTTTCTTCACCTTCAGAAGTTCCGGAGGAATCACAGAACGGACCGAATCATAAAGGTTGGTCATTGCTTGTCTCCTTTGTCTTTCAACATCCCGGTGCACGATTTTTTTGAGCAGGACATCATTGGGACACTCATTAGATGTGCACTTCCGTTTACCCTTATTATTGTCGTTCAAGGTTGTCCCTTGTACATGTAATGAAGAAAGGGAAGCAGGACCAATTCCTAGATCTTGTGGGATAATGAATTCTGGATAGGTTATGGAAAAAGTTGGGTTTTCCAGCAAGAAATCATCTTCTACTTGTATTGAAAACATTGAAAAGAACTTATCCATAGATTTATTAAGATTTGATGTCGGATATGTTGATTAGGGTTTGAGATCTTAAAGGGGCCTTGAGGATTCTTGAGATCTCTTTATATAATCAAAGTGATCCAGAAGAGATCACTGTTGATTTGGCGTCTGTACTTTTGTGTGTAATTATATTCTTATTAGGTAGACCAATCACATTGTTATAATTATTATATTAGTTATAAATTTATATTTTAAGCATGTGACCCGAATGGTTAAACATGGTATCTTATTTTCAAGTAACTTGTCGAAATATTATTTGTATTCTAGAGGTGATAACGACTAATTGATTAATTAAAAATACATTTTATTAATTTCAAATTATATTTTTGAGGATTTTTCGTATAGGACCATGACTTTAACTTTAGTTTATGTCAAAAATGAAATATATTATTATATAAGTAGGTTAATCACAATTTGTATTCACACGTTATGTGAGACTTGTTTTTTAAATTTTAATCTCCCAAACATGCAATAATAATTGTTCATATAAATACTCGTCTTTCGAATTTCTTTCTTCTTTTAAATTTAAATTTAAATAAAATTTTATTGAGTGTCAGAATACGAAAAATATATACTTTTTCAACTTTTGCGATAATAACTATTTGTTTTGTTAATATAATTTTTCACGTGTACGCTCATTCGGAAACGGGAGGGCAGTTCGAATTTTGCGTAGACAGCTGATATTGACAATTAGAGCTGAATTTTGACCTAAAACAAATTTAAATAGTATTTTGACTTTATTGGCATTTGGGGGCCCTAAAACTAAATGATATTGGTGGTGTCCACTCACGCGGTTAAATCTACGAGATCAATTTACAAATAATATTTTATTCTAAAGTAAGATTATGGTTAAATTTCCCAAAGAAAATTTCCAAGGATTCAACTCATGAACATAAAATTCAGGTAACGAAACTTGATCTTTAGTAGTTTAAATTTTTAAATAAACAACTCATAAATTATCAAGTAGAGAAGATATAAGGGTGCGTTTAATTGCGAACATAAAATTTACATGAAATGAAAATAAATTCTGGCCAGTAGAATTGCCTAGAACTTATTTGTATGAAAATACTATTAATTAAATATGTTTGATTGATTGAATTTTCAACTAATAAAATATTATACATTTTTATTATTATTATTTTTTGTTGGTAGATGAGAGGAGAGAGAGAGAGAGAGAGAGAGAGAGAGAGAGAGTAAATTACCCGAAAAATAAAAATCACTACTCCTCGAAGAAAATATTTTTCCTATTTTCATGAAAAATATGATCACCTGATCGACAACAAGAAAATATTTTTTGTAAAAAAAAAAGTCAATTAAACAACACAAAAGTAGGATATATGTGAAAAAGTGCATTTTCTATGGAAAATACTGATAATCAAATGCACCATATGATCAAGATCCATTGTTACAATTTATAAAAACTCTCCACGGATTGATTATGTATCCTATAAGTTGTGGCCTTGTTTTTCTACGTCAAAAGAGTAATAGTTAGCCAACTTCATTATTTCTCCTATATTAAGAAGAAAAATTCTACTTGTACATAATTTTTTACCTAACGGGTGTCCGAATTGACAAGTAGTTCAATAAGCCCGTAAGACTTCACCAATTCTCTCATGTCAATCTCTTTTTGATTTGGAGACAACCGTTTTTAGTAAATAGCATAGAGTTTTGTTGAACGCTTCTACTAACCCATTAGCTGTGGCATTGTACATAGATCTGTTGTATTGTTTGAATCCGAATTTTGCACATAAATTGTTTATACTATTGCAGAAGGGCTTTCGATTGTCGATGATGATGCATTGTGGGATCCCATATCGATAAATGATTTGGATATGAAAGAAATCTGCAACATTTTCTTTCTTTACTTCTTTCAATGGTATGACTTTAACCCACTTAGAGAAGTAGTCAGTCCCAGCGAGGATGTATGAATGTCCAACTGAAGACTTTGGAGTTATGGGTCCAATTACATCAAGACCCCAAGCATCAAATGGCTATGAAGCTACTGTTGGATGTAATGGTTCCAGGAGTTGATGAATAAAGTTTGCATGAACTTAGCAACCTTCACATTTTTTGGCATAATTCATGGTATCTTGTACCATAGTTGGCCAGTAGTAGCCCATCCTCATTATTCAAAAATGGAGTTTGGGTCCAAACTGATGAGCACCACAAATTTCATATTGGACTTCTTCCAAGACATGTGTTGCTTCATCATTACTAAGGTATCAGAGGAAAATCCCATCAAATGATCGTTGATAAAGCGTTCCCTTATAAAAGACAAAGTTGGATGCACGCCTCTTGATTTCATTTTTTCCTCATGGATTGTCTGGTAGCTTTTGATGTCGAAGGAAATCGATTATTGGTTGTCTCCAATCTTCTTTTTCCTCATCCTCGATTACTTCAATGCTATTGTTTTCTTCCATATCACTGGATAGCAATGACAGAAGCACCCATCTTTGAACAATCGATATGGAGTGAGAAAAATCTTCATTTGACCTGGCTAAAATAACGGTCAAATTAGCTAAGGCATCAGCTTCCGTATTTTTAGTCATAGGTACGAATTTGATTTTTAACTAATCAAATTTCTTCATTAGCTTTGATGCATATTCATGATATGACTTCAAGTCTAAATTACGGACTTCGTACACAGCTAAAAGTTGGTTGATTATCAATTTAGAATCCCCAAAGACCTCTCTAGCTGATGGATATTGATAAGTGTATAATATATACTCATTTGTAGCCCTATTTTATGATATTTTATTGTCTTTTGGATTAAATTCTAGCTAATTTATATTATATTGTGTTTTGTAGGTAAAACATTATGTTTAGTGAAAAAATGGAGAAAAGAATGCAAAAATTACGAAAATTGGCAAAATTCAAAGATAAAGTCCTAGGAGAGAAATAATATATTAAATGGATTGAAGTTACATGGACCTCAATATATTTGTATTGAAAATTTTAATTGGAGGCCCAAATTAAATCTATATTATAACTAAATTATATATATGGAGATGGATTATTGCTATAGAGGGGGATTCAAGCAGAAGGCAGAAGAAGACAAGAAGTAAATGGCAAAAATTGAAACAGAAGAAAAAAAGAAAACAAAAGAGAAAAAGAAAGAAGAAAGAGAAAGAGAAGAGAAAGAAAGAGAGGTGAAAAGTCAGTAGAAAGAAGAAAAAAATATCGGCAGAGAAGAAATAAGAGAGAGAAAAAGAAAAGGAAAAGGAAGGAAAAGAAAAAAAAAAGAAATTGCAAATACCAGAAATTTTCACGTTCTGTCAATTTTTGATGATATCTTTCCACTTTTTCTTGTTTTTATTCTTCCAGCATGAATAACTAATTTTTATATTAGGGAAAACAATTTAATCGACTTGTGATCCTTTATTTTTATATTCAAAATTTATGTGGTTTATTTATTTATGTGTTGGTTTTATTATGAGTTTAATGCATTAAATTATCTGATCAATAATTTGATGATTATGTGAGTCTCTTACGAATCAAGATGTGAGTTTGAGATTTAGACCATATAATAAAATTCGGTAAATTAGTATAACGTGTAGAGATACATATACTAATTATTGCGGTCATAATATGAATTCTTAGAATCAATGTTTCGTTTAACTAAAATTGATTCGCATAGAGATATGAAATTGAATTAGTTAAATAGGCTCAATGAGAACTCGAGAGGGGTAAATTGAATACAATAGAAGAATTCGATCGAACACTACATTAGGTTATGAATCTTGAATTAAGAATAAAGGTGATCAATAGATGAAATTGTTATACCCTAATATTTGTTTACTTTCATCAAATAAGAGTTAAAAAATATAATTAAGATCTAAAGTATAGTCCTTGTGGGAATGATAATCTGGACTCAAATGTCCACTATATTACTTGTTACGATATCGTACACTTGTGATATAAAAAACGTAACAGATATTCATATCTATAAAGCTAAGCCAATGATAAGAGTTTAATATTCCACCGTGTTGTTTGAACATTTCTCCATTAAGACAAAAGAGTACTGTATGACAAGATCATGGGGAGTGATAAAGACAACTCTCACTTCTGCACCATAACTTCGGGCTGAGCCCATTGAAGTACAGCCTTCATGATGGTCTGATTTCAATAAATAGAACTTCTTCATCCGGGAAGTCTTCCTGTAGTTCCCATTCCACTGGAATTGGATGGTCAGCAAGGAAATCTGCCAAAACTTGTCCTTTAATGGCTTTTTGTGGAATGAATTTGATGTCAAACTCAGACAATAATAACACTCATTTCCCAATCCTTCCAAAAATAATTGGTCTAGACATTATGTACTTTAAATGATCAATATTTAAAACAAGACTGATCATGTGTGATAGCATATAATGTCTTAATTTTTTAGCTGCGAAGATTAACGCAAGACATATTTTTTCAATAGGTGAATACTTCATTTCGGCGCCTACCAGTGTTCGGCTCAAGTAGTAGAGTGCATTATCTTTTCCTTCATCGTTGGCTTGGACAAGAAGTGCTCCTAGAGAATATTCTTGTACTGCAACATAAAGAGTCAATGGTTTTCCTGGGACCGGAGCTACAAATACTAGTGGATGAGATAAATATTGCTTAATGCTTTGGAAAGCACTTCGGCAAGCATCATCCCATTCAAATGGTACATCTTTCTTTACCAATTTGTTGAATGGGTGGCAACGTCTGGCAAGGTTAGAGATAAATCTCCGAATGTATGCGAGTTTTCCTTGAAGACTTTTCAACTTCATGCACATTTCTTGGTTCTGGCATGTTGATTATAACTTCAATTTTTGATTGATCTATTTCAATGCCTCTATGTCGAACAATGAAGCCAAGAAATTTTCCAGATGTGACACCAAATGTACACTTCAGCGGATTCATCTTTAATTGATGTCATCGAAACCTTTCGAAAACATCCCGTAAATATTGTAGGTGATCATCACTTTATTTATTTTAACGACGAGATCATGTACATAGCATTCTACATTCTTATGTAGCATGTCATCGAAGATCTTTTGCATTGCCCGTTGGTAGGTTGCCCTCGTATTTTTTAATCCAAACAACATAACTTTATAACAATATATGCCCTTAGGGGTACGAAATGCTATAAGTTCCTCATCTTTTGGATTCATGCGTATTTGGTTGTATCCAGAAAATTCATCCATGAAAGATAAGACTTTATACCCGGTAGTTGCATCCACCATCAACTCTATTATTGAAAGCGGAAAGTCATCTTTCGGACATGCTTGATTTAGATCACGAAAGTCAACATAGACTCGTAATTGTCCATTCTTTTTTACAGGAACAATATTCGCGATCCAAGTTGGGTACTTGACTTCACGTACGAATCTAGCTTCAATAAGTTTGTTGACTTCTACTTCAATTTGAGGAATCAGTTCTGGTTGAAATCTTCTTTGAGGTTGCTTGATCGGTCAAACTCCATGTCTTATTGTAAGGTGATGTACTGCAACCCTCGGATCTAACCCAATATTTTTTGTAAGATCACACAAATACATTTTTGTATTCTTGAAGCAAATGGATGTACTTTGATTCATCTTTTTGCTCGAGGAGAGCACTTACAAACACTGGTCTTAGGTCTTTTTCAGTCCTCAAGTTTAATTGCTTCAAGTCATCCACAGTAGCTTGTCCCCCTTCTTCAAATGTAGGTGGGACCTGTTCAGGTTCTTCTGTTGTAGTAGAGTTTTTAGACTCAGATTTTGAATCAGGAGCTTCTTCAAAAACTTTATGATTAACATAGACTTCTTCTTCATTCTCATTATTGTTTAGAGAATGGTAAACTTTTTGATGTTTTCATCTTCTTCTTGATCGTTGAGACTTTGGACTTGGATCAGAAGTTTTAATTCCAAGTCGAGAAAATGCAGATTGTCTTTGAGATGACTTTTGGAGAACTTGTGCGTTATTATCAATTTGGGTAGAAGAAGAAAGATCATCACTTAACCTTTGGAAGACAGAAGTTTTACCTTTTACATCAACCATTGGAGAGGATTCCCGTTTTAACCTTTTGAATTTTGAAACTCTGGTATTCTTGTTTTCAATTCGATCAAACACTGAAGGTTTTGGCTGTTCAGGTTTCTCTCTCACAACCACGTAAATTTGAACCATGATTGAGTTCGAAGGTTGGTAACTGAGTGTCATCTTTATTTCGTCGATTCAATGACTATACGACTTGGCGTACACTAATGAAGATTGCATTGAACCACCATAGTGGGCGCAAATGGTGTCCGCAATCATATGTTGAAGTTGGTGGACAAATAGAGAGCCAACACAGAGTTGAGTAGTATCACACAAAATGTTTTGAACAATTGTGCGATCATGTATATCTTGTTTCTGTTGGCATTCTTGGACTTCCAGATCTTTAGCTTTGGAAGATGGATTTTCTTGATCTTCTTTCGACAGATTTTACAGCTCTAGCATGTGCATGAGTGCATCAACCTGTGCGTATTTCTCTTCTAGTGACTTCGTTAGTTTTTCAATGGCTAAAGCCATTTGTTGTCGCTTCCGTGACCATCACTGGCTCAAGTGATTCTTCAGATGAAGTATAGTCTCCCCACCTTTGCAGAGAAGTGGTATGAGGGGATCCAGACAAGGATCTACCACTAGAGACGGAGCCCGAACGAGAATTTTTCGTCGAACTCTTGGTCTTTTCTGTTGAACGAGAGTTTGGCTTTGTGAAAGCAATTTTCATTCTGCCTTTGTTGGAGAACTTCTTTAGTGGTGGGACCAGTTGAGTTTTCCCATTTCTTGTTTGGGCTCTGATCGTACAGAACAATTTAGCAAGTGTCTTTTCGAAATGAGTCATGGTTTGCTTCGCTTGTTCATTTGCCATTGTTGATGTAGTGGTTGAAAGTTGAAGATTTTAAGATCAAAAGATGAGATCAAATGGATATGAATCTTCTTGTAATTGCAAAATTGCAAAATCATCTAATTAATGATTTGAATGTTTGAAGATGAGAAGTCACGTGACTTGAATTCTAGGTTTCGAGATTTGTTGAGAATTTGATTTGCCGAAAGCTTGACTTGTTCGACACTTGAATTTTAGAGCTTGAATTTGCACTTCGAAACTTGGACTTGATCTTGATTTAATTTGAAGAAGATTTTGATTTTCTTGGATTTGCTTGATTTGAAAAAGATTTTTTTATCTTTTTCGTGTTTATCGGACTTGGAGTTGAGAGGATTTCTTAAACACTTCGTGATTTTATTATGCACTTTTCTCCTTTCCAATGTAATGGACATGTAATCCTACTAATAGGGTAAATTCATGGCCAATTTTGATAACCACTCAATTAATTCAATTAAATTGATTATAATTGAATAATTGTGGATTTTTAAAAAAAAAAGTGGGATGGGCCTTTAAAATTTTATGGGTCTAGGCTTTAATTTAATAAATTTAATTGGTCTAGTTATTTAAATTGACCCAACCAGTTATTTGTTATTTGATTTTTTATTTTCATTTTTATGTCTACACTCACAATCCCCCCAAAATATCTAACCTTGTTGAAGATAATGGCCGGCTTGTGTGGTGGTCGGCGTTGGGTTGATCGTGAGGATGACTTATTCAAATGGATCCCAACTGTTAGACTGTGTGAGTAATTTGAAATTTATTTTTTCCTATCCACTCAAACACTTGGCTGAAGATGAAAGTATTTTTGGGTTTTGATATTTAACTTAATCTTTATTGCTTTTAACTGTTTTTTAATGGTCAATGGCCATTATGAAAATATGGCCAAGTCAACCGGCTACTTCCTTATATTTCCTCGAATTTTTTTCGGATTGAAGAATCTTTGCCATCTAGCAATATCTAGCTAAAAGTAAAAGAGGGGGATGTTATGTACTATTCACAAGCCAGCTTTTATTGGTTGGCTCATAAGCCAGTTGTTTCTAACTAACAATCCAGAAGAATTTTGGTCGGTTGTGCCTGTAGTTTTGTTCTTTTATATTCTTGCTTGTCAATTTGAATAAAGGTGCGCTTCAATATTAGTTTTTGGTCTAATTGGGCAAATTAAAGGCATTTTTTTGTATTGTCTGGAAGAGTCCAAAATAGAACAGTAGTGGTCTGAAAAGATGTCAAATGGTATGGAATAAGCAGTAGATAGATAGGATAGAGGAAATTGCACTATATGTCAATTTTTTGTTTTACATTTACAAAAATGTCACTTTTTTTAAAATCTTTTCAAAATTGTCAATTTTGGACATTTTTATCCCTTTGCATAATTTAAATACCTTACATGTCTAGCATTAATTGAGATTTGACTATATTTAAATTTTGTACAAAATGTCATAATATAGTACATTTGGAGTAAAAAAAATCAAAAAGAAGATGAAATGGACGAAAACGGGAAGACATTATCACTCCACTCACCACTCACCGCCCAGACGAGAAGAACCCAACTCCTTCAAGGAGCTCCCCTCACATTCAAAGCGTTGGAAACCACCTTGCCGTCGATGATCAATTCGAAAACCAGGCCGGCCCTGGCTCAAGCTAGACTAGGCAATCATTAATTTAAGGGCCTCGAAAAAATCTGGCCCAAAAGCACCCAATAAATCAAAAAAAGTCATTTGTTTTACCTAGGGCTAGAAGAAGGCGAAAAGAGAATGAGAGACTTTGATTTATTGAATTTAGATCAGCTATTCTGTCAGTGAGCATCCACTTTTAATAATCAATAGTTCATTCAATTTGCAGAAATCGTGATTACAATTGAAGGTTCGTTTTCTTTGTCTTCCCTTTCCTTTTTCAATTTATATTTATTCATGATGTTAATTTTTTGAGATGTAAGGAAATAAAATTAGTTTATTAGGTTTCTGTTTGCTTATATTTTGCAGATTAAATTTTGGGGGAAAAATTAAATAAAAAGTATGCTCAATCATCAATTTATCATTCTAGCAGAGATTAGTGATTACCATTGTATTTGGTCTGTACATATTAGAGTATTAGATCTTCAAATTTTGAATTTGACATTTTTTTAGTAGTTATCAAGTACATTTATTTAATTGTTTGATTCATTTTGTTTTAGTCTTAGTTTTTCTACTCAGATTGAGCTTCAGTTAGCATTTAATTTTGACATTGTATATGTATATATACGGAGTTGACGAATTGTTAATATTCTGGCACCCTTTTCACATTGTTTTCTCTTAAAACATAAATAATGTGCAATTGTGCATCCATGAAAGTTCTAAATGTTTTGTACTTCAATCCAGTTATAGAAGGAATGTAAATAAAGTAAAGTTCAAAGCATAACAATCCATAGATGTCGTATATAAAGTTGAAATTGAAATTCCATTTTCTCTCCAAGCTGTAAAAACCTTAGCCATATTAAGAATTGTCCTCCAAGACTACTTGAATTCACGAGTGAATTAAAATTAAAGTCATTAATTTTGAATGTATATAATGAAGACTCTAAAAAAATCAACTGTAAAATTTAGATTAATTGTATATATGAACAAGTAGATTTTGATAATAGTAAATGTCTTATTGTGAGTTGCTACGCTAGTAAAATAATTATATTTAAAGGCATCATAAAAATTAGTCGCTTAGGACCTCAAAATTCTCGAGATTTTAGATTAGCATTACACTTATTTTGTTGTTACATTGATTCAATATGTTGAGCTGCAATAAGAATGTTACATGGGCTAGTTTGATTTTGATTGTTAATCAATGTGTTTTGTGGTTTATGCTATGAATTTGGGTTTTCTTTTTTCTTGTTCACCTATGTGCTCTCCTCAATGATGATACAAAATGTAAATAATGAATACGATCATTTTCAGATATTTTTGCTATGAATTTGGCTTGTCTTGGATAATGAGGACGAAGTTTGTAACTAATGGAATGGATCTAGATTCATGTATCAAATAATGACAATAATGTTATCAGGTTGAATAATGTAATTGTCTGGTGATATTTCTAGTTAATTTGTCGTGGTTTTGGAATTTGAACTGTGGATTGATTTGAATATTATTGACTATTGTGTTTATACTTGTACTAAGTTGTCCTAATCTTTTAAGGGTTAACATACAAAGAGGGGGTGAGATTACACAGTGATAAATTTGGGCAAAGTAGTGGGCAGGAACTCTGATAAATTTGTAAACATAATTGGAGCCATGGTAGGAGAACACGTACTAGCTAAAATTAAAGATTGGCCTCCGATGGATGAAAAGAAAAAAATCGAACTTTGGACTTTCACAAAGGTATAGTTCTTAACTATGACTTCTTTAATAACTATTTGTTATATCATTTCTTTATCTTTTACGTTTTAATGACACAATTCTCAGCACCTAAGAACTGTACTTATATAAAACCCACATATTCAACAAATTAATATAAAATTGTAAATATGTACTAAATAGAAAATGGCACTTAAATGAATATTATTACTAGCGAATTATGTAGAGGCATGCTTAGAGGTACAAGAATGAAGTACTATTGCTGAAAATATAAAAAGTTACACATTATGGGTTGAGAAACTGATATATGCATGTATATTGTAGTAAAGCATGCTTGAAATGATATCTGGTTGATTCATATCATCTTGATGCATAAATAGCTTGCTTCCAACTTCCGTAAAGGATTGTGATAATAATGAACGTGCTCATTTTCCTTTTTGAATGTTTATATTAAATGTTCTGTTTCTTTCGTGCCTTTCTCTCTCACATTCCTTTGATATATGCTTTCGTAGTTTGCTGTCTTTTTATACCTGGTTGATGTGACATATATGTCCTATTAATACTAGCTCTCTCTCTCTTCGAGTTGTGCATGGTTTGATTGATCCAATGTTCTAGTAAGTTATTTTTTGTAGATTTTTCTTTTTGCTTATCGGGTATATATTTATGCTTGTTTCTTGCTAATATGATGGTTTTTTTTATCCCACTCTTTATTTTTTTGTCTTTTCAAATTTGTTTAATTTAAGATTAAACTAGTCACCTAACGACATTTTAGTTACCCCCATAATAAAAATATGATTATTTTGAAGGGCCTCATAATAATTAGTCGTGTAGGGCCTCTAAATTCTTAGGGCCGGCCCTGCACAGGTAACCTCACTTCTGGCTTATTTTTCCCTAATTTCTTGTAATTTCTTATGCACGTTTATATTTTGGCAAAACCCATCTCGGTTTGTTGTGAAGTAATGTCTCTGATAAATGGTTTTCTGGGATTTTAGATTAGCATTACACTTATTTTGTTGTTATACTGATTCAATATGTTGAGCCGCAATAAGAATGTTACATGGGCTAGTTTGATTTTGATTGTTAATGAATGAGTTTTGTGGTTTCTGCTATGGATTTGAGTTTTCTTATTTCTTCTTCACTTTTGTGTTCTTTTTGATGATGATACAAAATGCAAATAATGAACACAATCGTTTTCAGATATTTTTGCTATGAATTTGGCTTATCTTGGGCAATGAGGACAAAGTTTGTAACTAATGGAATGGATCTGGATTCATGTATCAAATAAACTCTTAATCGAATCTATAAAAATGAAATTAGTAATGCATGTTTAAGTTGCTTGTATAAGTTTTTTTAAAGAATTCTATAATATAATTAGAAATTGTCTGTCTTTCGATGTCACGTGGCAATATTGGCATGCCCATGCGATGTCATGTTGTGTCTCTTGTGCATTAGGTGGAAGTCTTTACTACATGCTTGACATATATGTGTTTTTAATGGTCAAGCTTCCACCATTACCATGACTGACTTGTGGAAAGAAAATATTTGACATGCATGTTATCATTTACATGGTTCGATCCGTCTTATAACAAAAGACGTGGATAATAGTGTTAAACTTTTATGGAGGTCAAACTGTAAATAATCTTGCTTTCACTTGCTAGTCCATATGAGTAATTATGCATTCGGGTGGAAATCTTGCGTACATACATCACCTTATCTATGGTTTTAATACTTCTCTCTGATTCAATATGGAGTAAGTAGCCCTTCAATAATACCTACTTACATTGAGGTCCAAAGTAGATTTCCTGACAGTTAACTTCAGTAGAGAAATGTCATCGTCGTGAACTGTAGTTCCCGACAGTTCACCGCAGTAATTCTCGACAGATGGAAGAATCTCGACAGATGAACTGTCGAGACCCAAAAGTTCTTCTCAGTTTTTCTCGACACATGACAGTTCCACATGTCGAACGTTGGTTCGTCAGAGCGTAATATGTGCATTTTGCATTAACATGTACGAAATATATTGCATCATAATTTTTTCATTTATTTTCGTGCAGGCATTCTCAAGGACCACTTCTTAAATGTGTAGCGTTATATGCAACTTCACAAGTCTTTCACCATCCCTAGCACTTCTTTAGGGTAAAAATTTAGTTTCAATAAGTTCGCTTTGGGTTAGAAAACTGAATTTGTGATGGATAATCAATGTGATTTGTTGAATTATCATTTGTGATTTGTGAGATTTACTCAGTAAATTGTGAGATTTTATTTGGGAAGTTCATAAAAAACTCAATAGGGGCAACAATATTTGATGGATTTTTTTACATTTGTTGTCATTTAAAGAAAAATCTTAGGTTCTGAAAGTTTCTAATATTAGAAATGTTATTTAATAATTGAATTCTTGGTGTTGATTTTTGTACTACTGTTGATATTCGTTTTATTTCCTTTTATGATATTCGTATTATTTCGTTAAATTGTGTTTCGTAATTTGTTGTTGTATCTTGGCATCAACATGTATCACATATCACAATTTGACATTTTTTTCATTTTCTTTCTGTACCTTATAGAAGAGATGGATTTCGAATGGAAGGTACCCGAAATGCACGGTTGCGGACCCACATTTAGCAGCGAAGCAACCTGAAGTACGTAAAAACGGTCATGGACCATTTCGATGAGCGGCAGCTCCAAGACTTCCGCAACTCATGCCTCGGGTTCCTTACCGACGTTGCAGACATCCAATTCGATGAATGTTATTTTAACTCAGCAACGTAACAATTGTCACATCTCATTTTCTTCCACTTAGCCTTAGTCTTTCAATTATATTTCACTTTTATTATTATATAAATACAAGCTTGTGTTATATAATTTTTTCTGTATATCAGTGATATTTGTACCGGAAATTTTTGAAAGTTTGCGAAACAATATGTATTAAAATTAATAATTCATTACAATTGTGCCCTCTCCAATTGGGTCTTAACAGTGATAAGCGTTGTCGATATATATTCATGTATAATTTTCCCATTCGTTGCTTAAATTTCACGTCCTGTAAACTCAGGAGTTATGTAAGAGTAGTAGGACATATGTTATAATGATATCGAATGTAGATTTGGGGCCCATGCATCCTTCAACTGTGACTTAAA
The DNA here is from genome assembly GCA_019097785.1 of Fraxinus excelsior. Taxonomy (NCBI): domain Eukaryota; kingdom Viridiplantae; phylum Streptophyta; class Magnoliopsida; order Lamiales; family Oleaceae; genus Fraxinus; species Fraxinus excelsior. Next base: position 25,241 of record JAGHKM010000058.1, read on the forward strand.
TATTTTTATTTGTATGGCAAAATGTTGCACATGTTATCCATGTTGTCTAAAGTTGGGGTACTATGTTGTGGTTGGAATGCAAAGACATGAAGTGAATAAGCATGTTCATGAATCCTCATCGAATACTTGAGTTCATGCATGATTTTTGCGATTCATAGTTCCTTGCCTATTGGTGCATCAATTTGTTGAAGTATGTAAAAATCCCATAGGACAATATTATCTTGATGAACGGATACAAATGTCATAATGAGAATTGATTGCAAACAACTACATGCATGATTTTTGAAGAGAAAATAGTACGCACGCATTAAGATTTACAATTGTCATAAATTATGTACAAAATTTATGTCATAATGGTACAATTGGACCTTAAACAATCACACCAATTGGATGTCAAAATAAGTTTGAGATGTGATTAGATTGTTGTGTAGTAGCCGACCATAGTTGCTTCCTTCAATGAAGTTCATTATAAATAGCATGACATCACTAAATAAGTGAGTTACACTTGAAAACTTCATAGGCTTGTCACTCTGTATAATACTCAAATACAAAAACAGTTTCACCAATGTCCCTTATGCCTCGTATGTGTAGTTACAGTTTGCAGTCTGTGCCAATTGTCGAGAATGACAGAAGTAATCTGTCGGGAACGACGAATGAATTGTCGGGTTATCATATGTGTAGTTACAGTTGTAATCTGTGCTAACTGTCGAGAATGACAAAATTAATCTATCGAGAAAGACAGATGAACTGTCGGGGTTGTCTCGTAGTATTTTGTCTAGGATGGTCGTATGTGTAGTTTAGTTTGTAGTCCGTCCCAACTGTCGAGAACGACATAGACAATCTGTTGGGAACGACATTTGAACTGTCGGATTTTCATGTGTTGTTACATTTTGTATCATGTCCCAACTGTCGAGAACGACAGAGACAATCTGTCGGGAACGACATATGAACTGTCGGATTTTGATGTGTTAGTTACATTTTGTAGTCGTCCCAACTGTCGCGAACGACTGAAGGAAACTGTCGGGAACTACAGATGAAGTGTCGAATGATTTGTTAGTTGTAATCTCGATGAATCCATATTTTAGTTGTGAACGTATTATAATGTGTACTACTGCCTGCAAACTATAATGGATGTTGAGTGGTTAAGTAAGTTCAAAATATTAATGCAAGTTGAAAATGATAACATGCGAACATAAAGAGTAAGAAGGACATGCAAACCATAATGAGTATAAAATGATGACATGTTGTTCATATTGTACAACGCCATTGGAGACATTTAACATACTACATCAACGACTTCTGGAGATGAAGCATTTTTTACATCGGTTTCGTTACAACGGGGTGGTAACATGTTGTCCGGTTATGACCAACTCGACCGCATCGAGTGCATTTCCTGAGTCGTATGGTAGACTCATATCTGGATCGCTTACATCGAGTTCGGTTAAGGTAATACTTGTCAGCACTAATATGGAAGTGGTTTTGTCCCCTCTCCACTTCCATTCGTCGTTCACATTAACAAACTGTCCCCCATACGACACGATAAATCTCAAATGATTACTCATACCTGAAACATTAAGAATGTAATGGTAAGAATTCCGCACAATAAATATGCCTACATTTGATAATATGAATGTGGAACTTTGAATATTGAAATTCATAGAGTAGCATAAGGTGAAATCAAGTATGTGTTAACAGTTTGCATCTGTCGAATTCGATAGTTAAATTGTCTTTCCCGACAGTTCATAAATGTCGGGTTCGACAGATCACATCCGTAAAACGACTGTTTCAACAGAACTATTCCATATATGAACTGCACGAACTGTCGGGAAACTTGAAAACAATAATGGTGATAATCAATTCTCAACTACCACATGAAAACATCTTCTCATTAATAAATAACTCAATACTTCATTAAATATGGAAAATCCTTCATTTTTGTACATAAGATTGATTTTTTTATCCTCCACAAACATTTCAAAAATCAAACAAATCAATGAATAATAGTTTCAAGAATTTCTCCCATTGGATTTGACCATATTGTATTTACATCAAAGAAATAATAATCTATAAAGATAAAATTATTAACAATTTGTAATGGCTAACCTCTCAAAATGGATGATGAATTCAATAGTAATGTGTTCTTGATCAAAGAATGAAGAAGATAGAGAAGAGGTTAGGGTTTGTGAATTGGGAAGAAGAATGTGTGGTGATGTTAATATTTCAAATTCTTTAATTTTTTTTCTTTTAAAGAAAACTCAATTTATTCAATTATAATATACATATAAACAATTTTTATAATATTTAAAGTAAATCATCACATCATCATATTAATTGCATTCAAATCAAACTCATCAAACATTAAATGCTCCTCAAAATGTGCTATTAAGGGTAATTTGGACATTTTGAAGCAAAAAAGTGACATTTTTGCTCAAATAAAGTGAAAATGACAATTTTTTTGGGATTTTCAAATTTGGTGACATTTATGAAAATCCCCCCCCCCCCCCCCACAAGATATTTGAAATCCCAAATGTGCTTTTACTTGAATTTTCATCACGTCATTTCCTGCCTTGTTTATTGCTTTTTTCTTCCTAGATCTGAAAATCTTTTCTTCTATGTTCAGGTTTACATTTTCCCAACCATCGTCCTCTTACATACACCGACCCTAGCAACTCTGCTGTCTTCCCCAACCGTCGGCACTACACTGCCACTATACTATATACACAACCACTAGACTCTGACAATCACATGTTTACCCGCCGTTGAATCATCTATCACACTTGCTCCTCTACTTCACATTCCAAAAAGTCATCACCTTCTTCATATCCACGCCCTGAACCGTTGCAACAAGCTCAAATCCTTGTCCCAAAATAGTATTCCACATAAGCCCACAACCAATAAACCTAAACCAACAACTCGACTTTTATCCTGTCACATCTGAGATTTACAGCTATGACTTATCATCAACTACACCCAAAACTAAAGTCGATTCAGCTAGAAATTCAACTAAATTTGGGAACCAAATCAAAAGAAGAAATGGGGAAGGGGTAAATGAAAAAATATTAGAAGAGAGGAAGATGGAAACTGAATTGAATTCAATCCACTTAGCAACAAAAATATCAAGAAAGCTTATTTCCCAATTTGCAAAATAGAAAAAGCGTAAAAGGCTTAATTACAATTCTTACAATTTAAAATAATGCCAAAACGGCGTCACCTCTACTTCAAGTATCAATTAATATAGTTAGGGTACGTTTGATTGCAAAAGTGAAATTTGAGTGGAAATAAAATGAATTACAGGAAATTGAATTACCTAAAATTTGTTTTACTGGAAATTGTAATTAATTGTATTTGATTGATATAATTTTTCGCCTGAAAAATGTTGAAAGTTTGGTGTCCGTTTGACTTCGCTTTTTATGGAATTTGTCCATTAAAATGATAATTTTTTTGACCACTGAGTCTAAAATTTGTTCCAATTGCCCAAAAAATAAAAAAAATATCATACCGAACACCATTCGTTTGACTTTATTTTTCATGAAAATTGTCAATTAAAGGGATATAATTTGTTACAATTGGAATAAAATTAGTTCCAATTGCTATAAAAAAAAAAAAAAAAAAAAAAAAGTAGCATAGAAAATTGGTGAGAATTGGTTTTCAAGGAAGACTACGAATTGAGTGGAAAATGAATTCTATGGAAAATTTAGCCTATCAAACAGCCTAAAATGTGGAAAATGAATACGAATTCTAACTTCCCTATAAAATTGTGTAACGACCCGGGTCCCATTTAACGGGCTGTCCCGACCGTCAGATTGACGACGTACTGTTCCCCCACTGTACTAACATGAGTCTTTTCAGTATGCTTTGTCCTCACTCGCACGCTCCCCGAGAAAACTTCCCAGGAGGTCACCCATCGTGGAATTGCTCCAAGCTAAGCACGCTTAACCGTTGAGTTTCTAAATATGGACTTCCGAAAAAGAAGGTGCATGATTTGTCCTCACTCGCACGCTCCCCGAGAAAACTTCCCAGGGAGGTCCTTCTTTTCCGGAAGTCCATCTTTAGAAACTCAATAGTTAAGCGTGCTTGGCTTGGAGCAATTCCACGATGGGTGACCCCCTGGGAAGTTTTCTCGGGGAGCGTGCGAGTGAGGACAAAACATGCTGAAAAGATCCATGTTGGTACAGTAGGGACAGTACTTCGTCAATTTAAAAGCTGGGGATAGCCCGTTAAGTGGGACCCGGGTCGTTATAAATGATATCAAAGTGCGGTTGCCAACCGAAAATCGGAAACTAAGTGCTATGCGGGACAAAGTGCTACGTCATAGGGCGGGAGCCACCTCTTGAACTCGTAGGAGCCACCTCTAGAATCCCAAGGACTGGCAACGGATCCTCATATTGATCAAGAGCAACGAGGACGTCGCGAGTCTAATGAGAGGTGATTGTAATACCCAGTCCATGAGTTTAAGAAATTTGATAGGTACTATTCATACCAACAAGGTGCACATTCTTTTCCGAAATTCCATCTTTAGAAACTTCACAGTTAAGCGTGCTTGGCTTGGAGCAATTCCACGATGGGTGACTCCCTGGGAAGTTTTCTCGGGGAGCGTGCGAGTGAGGACAAAGTATGCTGAAAAAATCCATGTTGGTACAGTGGGGACAGTATCACGTGGATCTAACAGTCGGGACAGCCCGTTTGGTGGGACCCGAGTCGTTACATTTCGTGCTATCAAACAGGCCCTTAGCTTCCTTCTTTTTCCTCATTGATCTAGTTTTCTTCCTTCTCCACTGATTCTTCCTCTCCCTCACTTTGATCATGTCCCCAAAATCTAACGAGAAGAAATTTCGATTTAATCCATTCAGCATCCTCCCACATTGAACTATCTGCAGGTAAATCTGACCATTTAATAAGCCATTGTGTTGCTGTGCGATTCCGTCAGCTTACCACCCTGGTTTGTAATATGGCTTGAGGCAGGTGTGCTGGCTGGTGTGGGTGAGTTTTGTCTGGTAATTGCAATACTGGCATTGCTCTATCACCCAATTTTTTCTTCAACAGTGAGACATGGAAGACCGGTTGGAATTTGGAAGTGGCTGGGAGAGATAATTGATCAGCCGCTGGGCCAATTTTTTATATCATTTAACCATGCCTAACATTTTCCTTACCGATTTTTTTATTAATTTGACAACTTTTTTTTGGGCAAATTGCATTAGGTTGATTGAAGAGTGAAAATATTCGACTTTAGGTGCAATTTGTGGTGGGCCTTTTAGATTCTTGCTATTTTTAAATTCGGAATACTAAACAAATATACCTATTTTTGCAGAAAATCCGAAAATGCAGCTTAAATTTTAAGAAAGCCCACGCAAATTAAAGATGAAATTTGAACAAATAAACAAACAAATCCAAAGAATCACAATAGAAAAATTACTATAAAAAATTCTACAAGGAACTGCTAACGCAATAATTATAAGAACAACCCAGATCAATAATCAAACCAAAAAGCTTGAATTTCAAAAAATGAACTAAAACCCGGATCAGAATCATAACTCTGACTTTCACCCTAGTGATGAAACTATTTCGGCGCCATCAATGTATTTGTGTACAATGGGAGGGAATGGAAAAGATGAGAGAGAGGTTCAGATTGGTGATTTGTGTTTGAATTAATAATCATCATCAAAAGCTGCTAGTGGCGACAATGGAATTGGATGCCTACTGTGAATGAGTTGTACACATTTGTTGTTGGCCATACACAAAGAATAATTAATTAACTTTTTAAATAATCAAATATTTGTATTTTACAAATTTTAAGAATGTTCGTAACATAGGATATTACATATCGTGTTCTAGCCTGTTTTATGTCAGTATTGAATTGGTCATTGAATCAAATTAACAAGTTTGATTCGATTTCGATAACGTTGATTTTTTTGAAAAATGTTTTGATGTCACTATCGAAAAAAAATCATTTAGGAATTTGATTCCAATTTGGTAGGCCTCAATTGTGGTTGTTTCAAATACTCCTCAGCACATAGGTAGAAAATATTCAACACCTACAAACCTTTAATTTTTTAATCTAGGAATTAAGAAAGTTAGGTACTCTCAATAATAAATTACAATAGCTAATGGTTCTAGTCCATTTACAACAAGGATAGAATTAAAGCACCATGGTGACATTTTTATTAGATGTTTGTTAAACCAAATGAGACAAGATTATAATATAATAGATATATTTTAAAAAAGAGCAAAAAGAACGCCAATGAGATAAAAGAGAAAAGAAAGACATCACTATGGAATAGGTGCTAATTTTTTATTTTTATTTTTATTTTTATTTTTATTATTATTTTTACTTTCATTTTCAGAAATAACTGCAAAAACTTGTTTACGAAAATATGTTTCGAATTTAAATCACCGCAAGTACACGGTTCGTTGACAAGTAATAAAGTGGAAATCCTAAAATTTCGAGTATCGTTCCCACGAGAATTGATTTAACTTGATTTTTATTATCGCGACCTTAACCGAATCTATTAAATGTGAGATGAGTTTTTCAATTTCTATGATTAAACTAAAACTTGCATGCAAATTAAACTAAAATTACGAAATGAAAACAAAAATATGTCGAATGCAAAAGTTTTATGAAATTAATAAATGAAAAGTGCACTAGGATCCCGAATCACCAAGCAAAGTTCCCTTTTAACCCATATTTCACAATTTGATAACACGATAAATTGGTCGAAGAATCAATGTTTCTAACTTATCCAATAATCTCTTTCGAGTAGAATTGAACATATTCTAGCATATCATTTGACTATATTTCTATGACAAATGCAATATATAAGAATGCATGACGTTTTGTAAACACTTAGAGATTCACGCAAAGCATAGCAGTATATTTCTATCATCTATGAACTAAACGATGATTTATACATTGTCGAGCTTATTTCCCTTCTTTCGAATGCATAAAATAAGCCACCACACTCATACAACTATTGCGCATATAATTGTAGAGGAAAAGTAATGTATATAAATCATTCAATATCCATCAAACATGTTTAAATATCAAATTGCAAAAATAGAAATTAAAAGATCACAATACGAGGTTCATCGTTCACCTAGTACATAAAAAGTCTAGCCTAACATGGTGGAGAGAAGAAAATCAGAAAAATAGATGAAGAACGACATCACCCCGATTAATTTTCAATTGAATCTTCGTGTTCTTGGAGTTGATCTTCACGTTCTTGTCTCTTTTCTCTCTGAAAATCTTGATAAAAACTCCCCCATATGTATTCTGTTGTTCTCTATTTGTAGGATTCGAAAATTGGTCGAAAATTACGTCCAAATTGGTTTCCAAAAGAGTTCTAATCGAATAAGGAAAGTTGTCTTCTCGCGCAGATTTTTTGGTCTCTGCACAGCAGTCAGTATTTTGGTCATAACTTTCTCGTTCGATATCCAATTGATGTGATTCAAAGTGAATTGGAAAGATAACTCAAAGAGCTACAACTTTGATAGCAATATAAATTTTCCAATTCGAACGTTTACTGTGCCAAAAATTGGTTTCAATCTTCGACTAGAAATCTGGAATATAATTTGTGCGATTGAAAATTGATTTTGATCATATTCCATTCCTTTTTGAATTCTAATTCCATCCAATTGTCTCCTAAAAATCTTTCAAGTATCATCTTTTGGTTCGAATCAACTATTGAATATTTTCAAGTTGGTCCCCAGACTTTGAATTTTGCCATTTTCCACTAATTTTCACTTATTTCTTTCGATTCTTCGTTCAACCATTGAGTTTTACCTATATAACATAAAAACAACAATTTAAGATATATTTTGTCAAAAGAACTACCAAATATCGATATTTTAGGACCCGAATAAGTGTATAAAAACACACTTATCATTCATCTAAAAATTTTGAATCCTGAACAATAATTCTATTACCTACTTGAGCAAAAGATGATCAATTAAAATGAGAAGCTTAAAAATTTGAATAGTCGGCAACTATATTCTCTGTTAGCTAATTCAGCCAAAATAAACATAAAAAAGAAAGAAAAATAATTGAACTTTAAAAAACATAACGACACATAAATAAAGATAGGCCAGTACATGCATACATATAAATATTTAAAAACGACTCATAGGCTCCCTTAAAACCGTAAAACAAAACTTAAATTTCAACAACAAATGCCAAATGATTGTAAATACTACTATACATTACAAAAAATAAAAATAAAATCCAAGAAAACACAAAAAAATAGCATTTAAACAAACAAAAATCGACTAGAAGCATGAACATAACCAGTTAAGAAAATGAAGGGGCATAAATACAATACATAATTTTTTTGCATATTACTGAAGTCACAAAAATAAAATAAACACTTCAATATGACCAGTTTTGGGTATGGTGTTTTTGGACAATTTTCTGAACTTGAAGTAGAACCTTTGTGATATCTTTCACGCTGCCACAATAAAGAAAAATAATTTAATATGCCAATTAAATTATTTAGCGTATGCATTTTTTTATGTGTTTGTGTAAAAAAAAAAATATTAAACTTTTTCTATGATATTGAATTCATTTGTGTTTCTTCATATCCAATTGACATGGGGAACATATATTTCGAATATAAGTAGAAAAATGGCTTCATTATCTAAGAAAAATAAAAGACGAAGAGAAGTGTGCATTGACGTATAGATACCTAAGGGTCCGTTTGATAGCCTAGAAAATGGGTGAAAAAGGATTAAGGGTGTTTGATAGCACAAATTTTTTTGACAAAATGTTTTCCACATTTTTCTAGGTACAATCATTTGATGCACAAAAGCTTGATTTTGTTTTCCCACCTATTTGGTGGGAAAACATTTTCCACCTTTTTTTTTGGGCAATGGGAACAAATTTTAGATACAATGGTAAATTTTTTTTTTTCACTTTTATTGACAACTTCCATGCAAAATAAAGTCAAACGAATGATATTCAGTATGGTAAATTTTTTTTTCAATTTTTTTTTTTTTTTACAATTGGAACAAATTTTAGACCTAATGGTAGAAAAAATTATCACTTTAATGGACAAATTTCATAAAAAAAAAACGAAGCCAAATGGACACCAAACTTTCAACATTTTCCATGGAAAATTATACCAATCAAACACAATTAATTACAATTCTCAGTAAAACATTTTCTAGGAAAATCAATTCCCTGTAAAATATTTTTTTTCCACCTATTTTCTACCCTTACAATCAAACAGACCCTAAGAGAAAATCTCAACGTTTTGTTCAATTGGAAGGTGTGTATATTTAACAAGAAGGGGAAACATATTAGTAATCACATTCTTAAAGATTTTTTTTTTCGCCTTCTCATGTGACTTGAGTAAGTTTTTTCTTTTATGTATACTTTTCTATTTCAATAACTAAACGTATAAACTATTGTGCTTGAATACTACATTTTTTTCTTATTCAACATATTACTATAGTATATATTATTTATTCTCTATAGTTTATTCTCACAAGAAAATGGTATTTTGAATGAAAAAATATATTTTTTTTTAAGTCAAGTTCTTTATAAAAAAATTCTACTATTTTATGTTTAACATACAAAATCGTAGATTTTTGGTCGAGATTTTACCCTTTTTACCTACACAATTTTGATACAATGTTGATGTATTATTTCTTTCATCTTGTGTAGCTTTAACATCTAAAATAGTTTTGCAAAATGAGAATTTCGCAACTGTTGGTGTGACCAATTCAGATTCGAGTACTTTTTTTCCTGATTGCGAAAATGAAGAAGATGAAGCAGGTAATAAAAGATTTAACTTATTTAAATTGATTACATATTGCTTTTCATAGTGAAAAGATCATGTTTTATTTAGATATATGAATATGATTTCTTTATCATGTTCAATTTATGTTGTGTATATTTTTTGCTTCTTTCTTGACACATGTTCATATAAGATCATTTCATAAAGATGTCAAATTGCTAAAATCAGATGCCTCATTTAAAGAAAGTTAGTTTTTCATCTATTTGTAATCTTCTCATTTTTTGTCCAACTTTGTTATTATGTTTTCTATATTTTTTTGCTATGCAGATACTTCTAACCATTAAGATTATGTTGATTTATTTGAAACTACTAAGGATTATTACGAGGAAAGAGATAATGATACACAAAAAGAACTATAAATAATTTTCATATATTATATCTCACGAAATAAATTCATTTTTAATTTTAATTTTGATTGTTTAGTAGCTTTTCCTTCATTTGTTTTTTAATTTATGTTTGTTTGTTTTCAATTATAGTTTAAATGCTTGTGCTTCTGTTGGGTTTTTTGATACCCAATAAATCCGGGCTATGATGTTAAATCGATATATTTAGTTGGATAATATTTCATAGGTCTCGGCCGATGATTGAAATGATATGTTGACACCACAATCGAACCAATCGAATCACGTAACCCACTTGGAGAATTCGAAGTAGCCTAATTGTATTAGTGTTGCTCATGGGCCGACCCGAACGTTTTGGATGGATTTTAGGGTTAGCCCACTTATTCTATCTGTTATTGGGCCCTGTTTGTTTGACCTAAAAGCCTAAACCCTAAACCTACTCTTAAACCTATTTAAGTTAGTTGTTAATTACCATTATGGTTGTGATAAAAGAGTTGGAGCCGTCCTTCATTGAGAATTAAGACAAAAGACCGGTTTTCTTCTTGCTTTGTGCATCTTCTTGCTTTGTGCTTGAGAGATCTCTTGTTCTTCTTCTCTACCTAGCCTTAGTGGCTCTTCTTGTGGCGGTAATCTTTGTCATCCGTCCTTTGTGGGATGAAATCTGGAGCAACCAAGTTCGGTTTGGGATCGATTTGGTTGATTGTGGTGTAGTTTGGTGATTAACTGAGCCCGGTTTGGTGAAATCAAAGGTCAATAATATAACATATGGTATCAGAGCTTTAGGTGGTGATTTTTCCGGCCAAAATCAGTCCAGAAATCGAGCAGAAACCAGAAGAAAATTCTGTCCCGTTTTTTGCCCAAAACCGGAACTTCAAAATTGATTTCCGGCAAATCCGTGGACTTTCTGGACAAACGGTGACCACTGGTGGAACGTGCAGGTCGAGGCGATTCTGGGTCACCTGCGCGTGGTGGTGACGGCGACCGGCGGCGGCGGCGCGTGGCAACTCCGGCGAGGCGCGTGCGGCGGAATCCGGCGACGGTTTCTTCAGGCAGTATCTTTATTTCGATTTTGTGAACGTGCTGATATTTTTTGTTTAGTGTTTCAGGTTTCACAGAGAAAGTTGGACGATTTTGCCCTTGCTCGTTCGAAATTCCGTTTTACATTCTATCGGTTGCTGCAAACTTTAGGGCGAATAGTGGTGGCCCTAAAGTGTTAAATTGTATTCCTCGAAACTTACGGACTCAGATAAGTCCGCTCTGGTAAATTGGCTTATCCCGTTAAATTTCAGCACTAGCGCGTCATCGTGTGGGGTGACAATAGGATTGGGGTTACCGTGAAGGGGTAACCATTGCTTGTGCTAGAAATTAGGAATTAATTGTTCGTAGCTGTTACGTGATTGAAGTTTGCTCTTTTGATTAACTACAGCATATTATCGTTTTGTGTGTGAAACTGTTTTTGTTGATATCTCTTTGGTTGCATTGACTATTCCCTAGAATACCTAGTTCTGCTTTGTGTGGCTTAATTGTGACTTTGTGTTTCTTGTTTGAAAATGACAACGCACAAATTTGATTTGGGAATTTTTAATGGAAAATGTGATTTTTCTATTTGGCAACAGAAAATGAGAGGTATTTTGGTTCAACAAAAGGTTTCAAAAGCTATTGATGGGAGTTTTCCCGCTGATTTTTCAAAAGAACAAAAAGAAGAGGCTGATGAGCTTGCTTACACCTCTATTATTTTACACCTGTCTGACACTGTTTTGAGAAAAGTTGGAAAACTTGATTCTACAAAAGAACTTTGGAAAAAGTTAGAGGATCTATATTTGCTCAAATCTACTCCTAATAAATTGTACTTGCTTGAAAGATTTTTCAGTTTCAAAATGGATCCTTCAAAAGACTTGGATGACAATTTGGATGTGTTTAACAAACTTGTTCAAGATATTGTTAACTGTGGTGAGTCGGTGTCTGAAACTTACAAAGCTATCATTTTGCTAAATGCTATACCTGATACTTATCGTGAAGTCAAAAATGCTATTAAGTATGGTAGAGACACCTTGACGCCTGAAATTGTCATTGACTCCCTTAGAAGTAAGGAGATGGAGATGAGAGCTGAAAAACATGATAAGGAAAGCGGTGAGTTGCATATGATGAGGAGTAGAATGAGATTTAAGCAAATGAGTTTGGGTAGAAATCAAAACAGTGGTGATTCGAGTAGCGACTCGAGTGATGATGATGGTAAGAAGAAGTGCAAGAAGTGGGACAAGTCTGGTGGTAGACGGTGTTACAGTTGTGGTAAGTCTGGACACTTCATTAGGGACTGTCCCAAAAGGAAGGATAGGCAGAATGGTAAGATGAGAGGTGATGCGAATCTGGCTATAGGGTCGATTGATGACCCTAGTGAGGTTTACTGAGTGTAACCCTAGTTACTGCATGTGCATCTGTGTGTAATCCTTTTCTGCATGTGTGTGATTACTTAATTCTGTTGCGTGGTTATATGTTACATTTTCAAATTGTTTGATATGTGCATTAGCATGTTTTAAGTGATCTTATTACTGTGTGTAATTGTTTGCATGAAGTGTGGGTTTTTTGTGATGCATTTGCAGTGTGTTGTGTGTCTTATGGTAAGGTGGAGTATAGATGCCTAGGGGTACATTGGTTGTACCGTGGGATGTGGTGTGTGACATTTGGATCACGGTGGAGAGGTGATCAAATGTTGGAATCTTTTATCTGTAAGAGACCCTGATCAGGTGGAGTGCTAGTGAGGCACTTCTATCACTTCTATTAGGTGGAGACCCATTATCCACTTAGGTTGGAGAGGTGATGTGGTGATAGAGGATTATCCCTTGAACTTAGGATCTATAGAGACTTACCGTTAGACATGTTTGTTTGAGTGATTAGTCTAGTGAGCGTGGTGGACGATGAGGTGAGATATGTGTTCTCGAGGTGAGTGAGCAACACGGAATGGGATATGATAAGTGTGGTGAGATCTTTGTGAGGTCATTTATGCATTTGTTGCGTATGTGTTGGTAGTTGATTAACTTGTTAATCTGTTGTTCTGTGTGAACGTGTGTGATAAGATCTCTGTGTTATCCTATATGATATCTCCGTCGCATGTTTTATTTGCTCTTGATTGATTGCTGTGCTTATCTGTTTCTACTTGGGTGTTCTTGACCTTAGCCCTGGTGAGTATATGGAACAGATATGATATGTGTTTCAGGTGGAGACACGAGGTAAGGTCTGTGATGCCAATTTTATTGGTTACCTTGATTGTGCAAGTGTAAACTGTGTGTTTTGTCTACTTGCAGATTTATTGGGATCAAGGTGGAGATTTGTTGGGTTTTTTGATACCCAATAAATTCGGGCTATGATGTTAAATCGGTATATTTAGTTGGATAATATTTCATAGGTCTCGGCCGATGATTGAAATGATATGTTGACACCACAATCGAACCAATCGAATCACGTAACCCACTTGGACCATTCGAAGTAGCCTAATTGTATTAGTGTTGCTCATGGCCCGACCCGAACGTTTTGGATGGCTTTCAGGGTTAGCCCACTTATTCTATCTGTTATTGGGCCCTGTTTGTTTGACCTAAAAGCCTAAACCCTAAACCTACTCTTAAACCTATTTAAGTTAGTTGTTAATTACCATTATGGTTGTGATAAAAGAGTTGGAGCCGTCCTTCATTGAGAATTAAGACAAAAGACCGGTTTTCTTCTTGCTTTGTGCATCTTCTTGCTTTGTGCTTGAGAGATCTCTTGTTCTTCTTCTCTACCTAGCCTTAGTGGCTCTTCTTGTGGCTGTAATCTTTATCATCCAGTCCTTTGTGGGCTGAAATCTGGAGCAACCAAGTTCGGTTTGGGAAGTGTTCGGTTTGGGATCGATTTGGTTGATTGTGGTGTAGTTTGGTGATTAACTGAGCCCGGTTTGGTGAAATCAAAGGTCAATAATATAACAGCTTCATTTCTTTTTAAATCTATATATTTTTTCAATTATACATGAAATGTTTTTGTATTTAGTACTCCTTGTTCTAATGAAATTTGTAACTATAGTGTTGGACCAAGTAAGTTTATGTGACACTTGTTTTTTGAAATTTAATTTATAAGCATCTTTTTTTTTTTTTTTAATGGACATGTTTTGGTTTTTTTAGGTTCTACAGTAGTTTCAATGATAGATAGCTATTTTTCGACTTATAACTATGAGCTTGGTGTTCATTCACAGCAAATGCTATTGATGTCTACAGCAAATGAAGGTTCATTTTCGATACCAAACAAATCACATGTGTTACCTTGCCCCGTGTTATGTGAATATTGTGGAGCTTTGAAATTTAAAGATGAACCTAAAGGGTTCTGTTGTTGTGATGGAACTATTAAATTGAAAGCAAATGATACCCCAGATGAATTATATCATTTATTTACATCAAATTCTGCTGAATCCATTGAGTTTAAAACTTACGTACGAACTTACAATAGCAATTTCTCATTCACTTCATTTGGTGTCCATTATGATAAAGATTTGTGTAAAAAAAAAAAAGGCATCTATACCTTTAGAATTCAAGGTCAAATATATCATTTTATAAATGACATTCTTGTACAAAATAGTCGCCCTTCTTATATGCAACTCTATTTTTTTATACTAAAAATGAAATAGAGCATCGATTACAAATTTCTGAGAAGTTAACAGAGTCTATACTTTTGAAGTTTGTCAAAGTGATGAAACTTAATCCATATACAACTTTCTTTTTCAAACAAATATTCCAAATTTGAAATCTCATACTCTTAAAATTAGATTTGATTGTGGATTAGATCAAAGAGTATATAATACACCATGTGCATCTCAAGTTGCTGCTATTTGGGTTGATGATGATTTTAATACTAACGATCGAGTTCGTGATATAATTGTTTCTTGCAATTCTGGAGAAAAACATGAGGTACATTATTATTGTGGTTGTTATGATCCTCTTCAATACCTTTTAGTATTTCCTTTTGGTAAAACTGATTGGCACCAAGGTATTGTTAGAATTGACAAATGCAAAAGACAACAAACATGTGCAAATGAAAATTTATTTGATCTTCATCAATTAAATTCTGCTACAGATATTATTGCAATTGAAAATACAGGTAAACAATTTATTTACGCTTAGTACATTTATTTTTTAAATGTTTAAAATTTCATATAGTAAGACAAATTTGTTCATTGTGTGCCTATTTTCTACTTATGCAAAAGAAGAAAATAGGAGCTAAAGTATCATGTAGAGAATACTATTCCTACAAGTTACAGGTTAGACCTTCACATAAGTCAATTTTACTTTATGTTGGACGTTTGTTACAATAATGTGTAAGTAAAGATTGAAACATTTAGATTAGATTATTTTCGTAATAATAAAAATGAAATACGTGCTGAGCTTTACCAAGGGATTATAGATTGTGTTAAATATGGTGAAACTCGATCAACTATGACTGATAAAAGAATTATTTTGTCTTCGTCCTTTATTGTTGGTCCAAGTGGTATGAACAAAAGATATATGAATTGAATGGAATTAATTCAAAATTTTGTTAAACTTGTTGTTTTCTTATCAATTACTTGTAACCCAAATTAGTCTGAAATAAAAGACCAATTAAAGTATAATGACGAATCACAAAATAGACTCGATCTTTTAACTCGAATCTTTAGAGCTAAGTTAAAAAAACTAAAAACTGATATATTCAAAAATAAAATTTTCGGCGCTGCGCGCGCACACACACACACACACACACACACACACACACACACACACATATATATATATATATATATATATGTAACCTGGGGACGTTGTTAGATGAATCTTCATACCCAAAGTATATACGTTTAAATAATGGTAGGAAAATGAAAGATAGAAGACTATGGTTAGATAATAGGTGGATTGTGCCTAACAACCCATATCTTTTAGCTAAATTTAATTGCCATATAAATGTAGAAAATTGTTCAACCATCAAAGTTGTGAAATATTTGTATAAATATGTATACAAGGGACATGATAGAATTGGTTTCTTAGTACATTTTGAAGAAACTATGGTTGAAGAGATTAAAAATTTCCAAAATTACATGGTCCTTGTGGCATTTTAAATCCAACAAACGTGTGCATGAGTAGAAATAAACAATGTAGAAGTCATTTTCCAAAAGATTATGCTCCTAGGGACGTTGTTAGATGAATCTTCATACCCAAAGTATATACATTTAAATAATGGTAGGAAATTAAAAGCTAGAAGACCGTGGTTAGATAATAGGTGGATTGTGCCTTACAACCCATCTCTTAGCTAAATTTAATTGCCATAAAAATGTAGAAAATTGTTCAACCATCAAAGCTGTGAAATATTTGTATAAATATGTAGACAAGGGACGTGATAGAATTGGTTTCTTAGGACATTTTGAAGAACCTATGGTTGAAGAGATTACAAATTTCCAAAACAGTTAGATGGATTTCTCCTCTTGAAGCATTATGGAGAATTTTTGGTTTCATTCTTTCAAAAATAAATCCTCTAGTTGTTACTCTTCAATTACACCTCGAAAATAATAATTTAGTTACATACAAAAGTTCCGAAAATCTTGAGAAAATTGTTAGCATGGACTTTTTGGAAAAAAACCATGTTAACGGAATTTTTTCGCATGAATCTTGTGAACTAAAAGGCTACAGCTCTTTTATATAAACAATTTCCAGAATTTTTTGTTTGGGACTCACATAGTAGATGTTGGAGTCCTAGAAAACAAGGTATTTGTATCGGTAGAATAGTTGCAACAAGTCCAAAGGAAGGAGAAAGATATTACTTGCATCTTCAATTAAATCATATTAGAGACGCAACATCATATCAAACTTTGAAAATTGTAAATGGTGTTGAAACATCTTTTTATTTTTTTTTATTTTTTTTCAGGAAGCTGCACTTTTACGTGGTTTACTTAATGGAGATGTTAATTGTGATTTGTGTTTGTAGGAAGCTTCAAAGTATCAAATGCCTACTCCATTTCGTCGTCTTTTTGCAACAATTTTAACTTTGTGTGCTCCAAATGATCCGAAAAATCTGTGGAACAAATTCAAAATATTTAGGATTTCATACACGCTAGTATGTCTTTGCAAACTGCTGAACTTAAATCTCTTTTAGAAATTCTTACAATTTTAGGACTTTCTCATAAAACTATTAATAGTTACGAATTTGCATCATATAGTGTAAATCTGCAAGAAGATGAACACATTGCTAGAGCAATAAATGATGAACAAAGCATTAATGTCTCGGAATTAGATATTATGTGTGCACATCAACTTAATACTAAACAAAAAGAAGCATATAATGCAATTCTAAATAAAGTAGATACTAATGTTAGTGGCATGTTCTTTGTTGATGGTCCTAGTGGAACATGCAAGACCTTTTTTATATCGTGCATTACTAAGTAATGTTAAGTCATGACATATGTTTGCTTTAGCAACATCATCTTCTAGTATTGTAGCTTGTCTTTAGAGATTTGTAGTGACACAATATGTAACATTAGTAAAAAAAGTGCTCTTGCTGAACTTTTTCGAATGACAAAACTAATCATATGGGATGAAGCTCCAATGGTGAATCAATATGTAGTTGAAGCGTTAGTTAGAGTGTTAAGAGATTTAGCCTTAGTTTGAGGTCCATTTTTTTTTTTTAAATTCATTTTTTCAAAGCTCATTTTGAACCACACATTCTTCAATATTACACGTAAATCCAAAATTTTCCTTAATTTTAAACCACATATTCTCCATCAATTTACTATTTCAAAATGCATTCTTTCTCCCAAAATGAACCTCAAACAAGGGCTTAATGATTGTGAATTCCCATATAGAGGTAAATTCATTGTCTTAGGAGGAGATTTTCGTCAAGTCTTACTTGTAGTTCAAAGAGGTAGTAAAGACGATGTAATAGGAGCACGTATTATTAACTAAGATTAAGTCCAAACACAAGAGCTTGATTAGATACATAGTTTTGTAATTATTCACTCAATATTGGAGATGGAATTGAAAAAAAAACGTTCATGTAATATGATACGACTTCCACCTAACATAACTATAGATAAAGAAGAACACATCACTTCTTTACAAACATTAATAGATATAGTTTGCCCATATTTAAATCATTATGTTCACAATCTTCATTACATGATTAATAGAGTTATTTTAATTCCAAAAAATGAGTACGTTGATGAAATCAATAATTTGTTGATTAGTCACTTTCCTGGAGAATCTTTTACTTATTTTAGTTTTGATGAAGCTATTGATAAAACTGACCAAAATATGTAGGGAGACATTTTAAATACCTTAAATCCAAATGGTGTACCTCCATATGAACTAATACTAATACCAAATTGTCTTGTCATGTTACTTAAAAACATTAATTCTTCAGAAGGTATCTGCAATGGAACCAGTCTTATTTGTAAAAAATTTCGAAGAAATGTTATAGATGCTGAAATCACAGTTGGAGATTATAAAGGGAAAAAATATTTCTTCCTAGGATACCTTTTGTTCCACTTCAAAGCAAATAAAATCATTTCCCCTTCAAAAGAACACAATTTCCATTTCGCCCGTATTTTGCAATGACAATTAATAAATCTCAAGGGCAAACACTTGATTTTGTTGGTTTATATCTTCCTAAGCCAGATTTTCCCACGAACAATTATATGTTGCTTTGTCTCGAGCCAAAACTAGCAAATGCACTAAATACACGACATATCTTTCATTTAGATTTGCCAATAATCACTACAAAGCACATTTTAACTTTGTTATTTTCATAGACATATCGAAAAATATTTACTAATATTTAATACTTGTTTTTTTTTTTTTTTTTTGGTATTGAAGAATTTGATTGAATTCATAATCGAAGTTTTATAGCATTCACTTCACAAATCCAAACTTCTTTCAAAGGTAAGTCAATCTCATGACTCCTTCTCACAATTATTCAGATGTAGTCAGTACCATTTCACAGATAATTCTTCTCAGTTGGGGTTGGAGTTTAATTAGAAGTTAGCCCTTTTTTCTTAATATATATTTTTTGCTTTATTTAGGGCTTTCGAATTGGAAGTATAAGTTACTATTTAAAGTGAAAGTGGAATATAATATAAAATATATTAGTTCAAGCTAAAGTTCAATTTAATTTTGAACTCGAAGAAAATTATCACCATTTAAATCCAATTTTTCTTATTCTTTTTGTTACAACACCCGTTCTAAATAACTACTTCCATGCTTGCATACTCAGACCACAAACTGCTATTATTTTGATTGTGGTACAAAGTTATGGACAACGATTTTAAAAGAATCTGACGTAACATGTTTATTTGTTGCTTTGGGCACTTCTATATGGTGTGAGGGTTGTTTTTTTTTGGAAAAATGAACGATTGGAGGAGCTTCATTTCAACAATAAGGTGAACTTTTATTTAGCATGTTTGGTATCTGATTAATATGTTTAAAGGCAATTTTGAAGTGTTTTAGAGAAGATATTCAAAACTGATGATTTTTGTATGAATGACTTTCAATTTTTGTGAGCGAATGTGGTGCACATATGTGCATATTTTATTTTGGTAGATGTTTTAAACTGGCGAAGAAAGTTTTCGTGTCTAAAAAGGGATAACGCTTACTATATGCCATTAAATTTATACTTTGTTATTTTGTACTTGTGCAAGTGAAACTCACATACGAGCACTGCCCTATAGTATGCTTTTGCAGGTGCAAAATGACCCACAATATTCAGCTGATTTTGGATTCTTTGACAGTTTCAATGGTCATGGAATTTTAGGTAGCTTACGATGAAGTAGTGTTATCTGTTTTTAATTTTACTTTATCTGCAACTGAATGTTCTGTTTTTAATTGGCACTATGTTAGAAGAAGCCTTTGACCAACTAAGTCATATTTGCTTCTATGCCCACTTT
This sequence comes from Fraxinus excelsior, assembly GCA_019097785.1. Lineage (NCBI taxonomy): Eukaryota > Viridiplantae > Streptophyta > Magnoliopsida > Lamiales > Oleaceae > Fraxinus > Fraxinus excelsior. Next base: position 45,289 of record JAGHKM010000058.1, read on the forward strand.
ATCATGCAGGATAACTGTATTTCATTATGCTAAATGGTTGGTAAATCATGGTGTTATAAACTTTTTATCGAATGATTTTTTTTCATGGTCGGATTTAGATTTATGGTGTTATGATGTTTCCTTTTTTATTCTTATTTTATTTAATCCATTATAGTAGAAATGTGTTGATTCATAATAAACCTTCTAGGCGCACGACAAGGACACAAATCAATATGATTATTTTTTTTTTTCTCTTGCATGTTAAATTTCAAGCACAAACCAGAAAAAAGGATTATTTGAAATTGTCAACGTCTTGACTTCACATGTTACAACCCAATTTTTAAGTAGTCAAAGTCAAAGGTGGAATGGTCAAAGTCAATATCAATAAGGATTTAATTGGACTAAAATATTTTTTTGGGGTTAATTTTATTATTGGATATATGTGAGGGATTTAAATAGATTAGATTGGAAGTTGATGACTTACTTATTCACTATGGGAAGTATAAGGACTCCATGTGCAAAAATCTCTACAACCTTTGACATTTCAACCCAAATTGTCTCATTCCTCTCACTCCCTCACGCACAGACAGGTTTCGGGCAGAAGAGAAGAAAAGAGAGAAAAAGGGGAAGAAAAAGGAAGAAAAGAAAGGAAAAAAGGGAAGAAAGGAAAGGAAAAAGGGGAAAGAAAAGGTAAGAATTAATTTCTTCAAACTTTGGGTTCGATTTATTCATTTATTTTCATGAGGCCGAAATTAATTATGTCGATTTCTAGGGTTTATATGGTCCGAAAATTTCTAATGGGAGGAGAAAAGTTTGATTTCTAGCTCAAGTTTCGTATTTGGTTAGCTTCCCTTTTGATTCAAGGTAAGTTATATCAATTTTGGCAAACCCTAGAAATTCTAAATTGGGTATTTTGGAATAAATTGTTGGAGAAATGATTATGTTGATATAATGCTCACTTGGAGGAATGTATTAAGGGAACAAGGTGTCAAAGTTAGGATGGAACTATGATTTCAAGTTTTCACTAAAGGGAAGATGGATATTTATTTTATGGTTGTGATGGAAGTAATTTGATATATGGCAGCTAGTAATGGAACTAGAAAGTGTAATTAGTTTCATTGGATTAAGTGATTTATGTTGGAGATTTAGTCATGTATTGAGGAAGTTTAGTTTAATTACTATTGCATTCGATATTAAAGGTCTTGGTTCGTCAGTGGCTAAATTGGCTATTCATATCATATTTCAGGTGGTGACGAACAAATTGGAAACGTCTATCAGCCGATCTAACTTGTAGCTCGTACTCAGTGAGTGGAAAAATTTACGTTTCAGAAATGAATAATTATTGAATTTATATCATATTAGGAACTTAATTATTTCCTATATTCGATTTGACAGCATGATTTCGAGAATTTAATGGATTTTAAAGTTAATTCTTTTAAAGTTAAATCCAGTTCATTTAAATTATTCATCTAGCATTTTATATTCATATTACGTGTTTCAACATATTAAAAGTTATTTTAAAACCACCAGAAAGTACCCATGTGATTTTACCCCAGTCTGCACTGATGTGAATGTGTTTCCACAGTGTATGACCGGATTCAGTTATTTTACCCGCTCTACACTGATGTGAATGTGTTTCCACAGTGTATGACCAGATTATCAGAGGTCTTTGGGACCCACTCTCGTACACATATAGGCTTTGGGCCGTGTACTAGGGTGCTTAGCCTTTGGGGCAGCTCTGCGTACGTATGACCAGATTATCAGATTTGAATAGCTTTGCCTTGTACATCGAGATTACTCTGTACATATGTAAGACTATTCATTGGGTACTTATTGGTGTGACTATTTAATATATCATAGTATGTTTATTCATTTGTAGATTCACAGATTTTTGAATATCAGATGATAGTTCCTTCAAATTATAGAATTTAGCTTATTCAGATACAGAATTACGATTTTAACTTATAGAAATGACAGCTTTATACAGATTTTTGTTGACACCAGATTAGCTATACTTGGCATATTTTTCAGTTGGTTATGCTGCACAAAGAGTAAGAATATGTGATATTAGCATGTTTCAGTTATAAACAGATGATCAGAATTTAGTACTTCTTAAAGCTGTAAGAAATTAAATTAGAGTTTTCAGTAAATATTCATTAATGGAATAGTGCATGTAAATGCAAGTTAGCCACTCACTGAGTTACAAGCTCACCTCTTTTGTCATGTTTTCCTTATCAGGAGGCCGCTGAATTTGAGATACTTGGAAAGCCTGCTGCAGCCAGAGCCTGATTAACCACCATCTAGTTGCACGATTTTAATCATTTCATAGTATGTATTGTATTTTGGGGACTCACATTATAAAACTTTTGGTCTAATATTTTGTTGAGGCGCATTTAGTCGAAAGGTTGTAAAACTTGATGTAATGCATTGTGGTTGCGTTGTGGTGGCATTGGTGGTTTCCACAATGTTTGGTGTAGGTGTTTTTATGAATATTTGTTGATTTTCAGGTTGGTTTTGTCCATATTTTAGGGGAAACCCTGTCAAAATTTTTATAAAAATATTATAGTCCTTGATTAGTCAATTAGTCATAGAACAGTCTATGTGGCCTTGGTGGTGGGTCCAGCATCTAGCTGGAATTCATCATCGGCGCACGCCACGTCTGGGTCCACTAGGGTGACTCGAGGCGGGGTCGTGTCAATTGGTATCAGAGCATGGTTTTAGAGTTTGTAGGTAACATTGCATGTATCTGATGTTCATATATCATACATTACTGTAGGTGAGTCATGCGTGGTGGTGGCAGAACTCGCAGGCAGCGAAATCCAGTATCTCAAGCTCGTGATGCTCCTGAGGGAGGACATGTTGGAGGGGCCAGCGGGGCCGCAGAATCTGTTCACCAGTCACAGGTGCAACCTGACCCCATCACTGACAGAGTAGTTGCAGCTATCGCTTCCCTTCTACCGAATACTGACAGGGATAACTCTATTGAGAGAGCTATGAAGCTTGGGGCAAAATTTTTCATGGGTACATCAAATCCCGTTGATGCTGAACTCTGGATGAAAACCTTGGAGAGTATTTTTGATGTAATGGAATGTTCTGAGGAGAAGAAATTACGCCTTGCCGTATTTCTACTGAAGGGAGGAGCTGGTGATTGGTGGGCTTCGTTTCGAGGTCGATATCCGGATCCTAGTGCTATCACTTGGACGATTTTCAGGGATGCTTTCTTTGAAACCTATTATCCTCCATTTTATCGTGATGCGAGACAAAATGAATTTTTAAGACTGGTACAGGGGTCTATGTCAGTTGCTGAGTATCATGTGAAGTTTGTAGAACTGTCTAAGTATGCCAGTGCATTGATCGCTGAGGAGAGGGATAGGTGCAGACGGTTTGAGCAAGGATTGAGAGCAGATATTCGGCCTATGGTTACTGCTCATGGGCATCATAATTTTGGTCTGTTGGTAGAGGCAGCGTTGAGGGTTGAGGCCGCCATTCGAGAGGGAGGTAATCAGGGAGCACAGATGACATTTCGAGGTGGTAACAGTCAGACAGGACCTTCAGGAGAAAGGTCTAAGAAGAACAGAAGGGGATTTTGGCCGGGTGTCACTCATTCAGGCGGATTTAAATCTAAGTCTCGGAGTTCTGGGTCTAGTCAGGGATCAGGCCATAGTCAGAGTTCTGTACAGCAGTCGGTGGGGAGTCATTCTCATGTTCAGGGTTCTGCACAGAGACTTCAGAGAGCTAGACAGAATGAGGGTTCAGATCATCGTAGTTTTCCACAGTGCCAGTCTTGTGGGAGGTTTCATCCAGGCGAGTGCCTCAGAGGAGCTGGAGTTTGTTACCAGTGTGGTCAGATGGGACACATGAGGAAAGATTGTCCAGCCCGATCTCAGCCTATTGGAGCATCTCAGGTACTATTGTCTCAGCCAGGGATCAGTATGGGCAGACAGAGCCGGGATCAAAGAGCTACGACAGCAGGGTCGACAAGGGGTGCACAACCTAGTGTGGCTGGGAGCAGTGCTTCTAGACAGGGAGCCCAGGCAGGTCGATCCAGGACTCAGGGCAAAGTGTTTGCTATGACCCAGCAGGAGGCAGAGGAGTCACCAGATGTGGTAGTGGGTATGTTATCTATTTTTAGTAGAAATGCTCGTTGTTTGATTGATTCGGGTGCTACCCATTCCTTTATTTCTCATGCACTTGCTAGCTTTGCTGATAAGATGTCAGAGCCTTTAGACAGTGAATTGGTAGTAGCGACTCCCGTTGGGGATTCACTTTTAGCTAATCGGGTATACAGAGACTGTGGGATTAGAGTGAACGACCATGAGTTGAAAGCGGATCTAATTCCACTTGATATTCATGATTTTGATGTTATTTTGGGGATGGACTTTCTGTCTAGGCATCGTGCTACAGTTGATTGTTTTCGCAAGGAAGTGATATTTAGAGGTCCAGGAGAGTTTGAAATTGTTCTCACTGGAGAGCGCAGAATTTTGCCATCTTGTGTAATATCTGCCCTAGATGCTCGGAGAATGCTCAAAAAGGGTTGTCATGCATATTTAGCTCATGTGATTGATACTCGGATCACTAAGCGGGAAATTGGTGATATACCCGTGGTGCGAGATTTTCTTGATGTCTTTCCAGAAGACCTTCCGGGATTACCCCCAGACAGGGAGATTGAGTTCTCTATTGATTTGATCCCCGGGACAGCACCTATTTCACAATCACCTTATCGGATGGCTCCGAAAGAGTTAAAGGAATTAAAGGTGCAATTACAAGATTTGGTTGATAAGGGTTTCATTAGACCCAGTGTATCCCCATGGGGAGCGCCAGTTTTATTTGTGAAGAAGAAAGACGGCACTATGAGACTATGTATTGACTACCGGCAGTTAAATAAGGTGACTATTCGCAATAAGTACCCTTTACCCCGCATTGACGATTTATTTGATCAACTTCGAGGTGCCTCGGTATTTTCAAAGATTGATTTGCGTTCGGGGTATCATCAGCTTAGAATTAGAGACGTTGATGTACCAAAGACTGCTTTCAGGTCTCGATATGGCCATTATGAATTCTTGGTGATGCCGTTTGGATTAACTAATGCCCCGGCTGCATTTATGGACTTGATGAATAGGGTGCTTCACCCATATCTTGATAAGTTTGTGATTGTTTTTATTGATGATATATTGGTATATTCTTCACCCATATCTTGATAACTGTCTAACGTTTTCTTTATACCCACATAATAATCGTGTATTTTCAATATCTTTTGCACTTTTAATATAAGATAACAATGTTGTTGGAAACAATTTTAAATTATTGAGTGTCTAGTTACCATTACAATAAAAAAAAAAAAAAAATTAGTCACCATCCATTATAGTGGGAATTAGGGGCGGTTTACTAAGAAAATATGTGTGATCACTTTATTTCTGAAGAATGGAAAATTTTACTGTCAAATCATTGTTGTAAAAGTAGGAATTTTTCATTTGTTAATCCCTAAATGTGTTTTTGTTAAATTGTTTATGATGTAAGAATAAAAGACTCTCTATTTTTAAAGTGCATATTCTATCATTTGAAGACCATCTATAAATTTAGAGCATCTTTTAGAAGACTCTATTTTTAAAGAGTATTTTAAATTATTTAAAAATCATATATAAATTTAGAGAGTTAAAATTTTGAAGTACTCCAACAAACTCTTTATATTTAATACTTAATTTTACTATTTTAAAAAAATATTTATTATTATTAATTTTTGTTTTTTAACTAACTTTTCTTTAAATTATTTTAAGCTACTACTGTCACCTAATTATTGTTGTTATTAGGGTGGTCCTCTCTTTAAGAGTCTATTTGTCTACCATTATTGGTAGAGAAATGGAGTAAGGAATAGTATTTTTTGAAAAATGTGTGGTTGAAATTTAAAGTAACTTTATTTGTTTGTGTGTGGAATATTTTATTGAGTGAATATGTGGATGAGATTGTTTACCGTAGAAAACAGAGTTTGTAAAAATGGTAGACAAACAAGGGCTAAGCGTCCATACATATGGCTGCGTTCTCAAGAAACCATTTGAAATATTCTTTGAAACTTTCTAGCTGAGATGTTTTCACAACAAAACTTTGATCTGAGATCTCAGGACCCTTCAATTTTTCAAGAAGACCTAGCAAACGAAAAGTATCTTTTTGCAGATGATCAAGATTTATCGGTGCTGGCTGGAAATTGTAGTCTTGCCAGTCCTAAAGATACAAAAAAGAGGCAAAGAAAAACATCATCATATAATCAAGAAAACAAGGAAGGGGTTAGAGCTGATAACAAGGGCAATGAAATCCTGCGTAGAGAATTTGAAAAGCAAAGAAGGAAAGAAATGGCAAACCTTTATGCTTCTCTTCGAGCACTTCTTCCTCTTGAGTATATCAAGGTGAATACATGTATCGTAGTACATATATGATAATTATTTGGAGCACTACTCTCCCCATATAATGAACAAGACTGTTATTATTATCATTTTTCAATGTCTATAAATTCATTCATGTTTGCGGTGACGTAGGGGAAGCGTGCAGTATCTGATCACTTGAACGGGGTTGTGAATTACATAAAAGACAGTCAGAGGAATATCCAAGAACTGTGCTCGAGGAGAGACAAGTTGAAGAAATTGTCTACTTCAGGATCCATTTCTGCTGATTTGCCTAATAATCATGTGACGGTGATCCCTCTCCGACGTGGGGTGGAGATTTTGATAAAAAGTAGCTCAAAAGAGGGAGGGTTTCCTCTGCCAAGAGTGCTTGTAGAACTGACTAGAAGAAAGCTCAATGTAGTAACCTCTGTTTCTACAAGAGTAAATGACAGGTTCCTCCACAGAATCCAGATTGAGGTACAACAGTTTGTTAATCCTATTTCCCTCTTAAGAGAGCAATATAAATGAATTGAAAGAAAGTCCGAAAAATGAAGAAGTCACCACCGACTTCAGGAAAAAAAAAAAAAAAACCCTTCCGGAATTTTCTAGGATCTTAACTTGCTGACATGCCACTAAAATTCTAGAGAACATCCTGCTATCCACCGTTCCAATTCCACTGACACAAAGTGTGCGTGTGCGTGCGATAAATGTATGAGAGAAAGTGAACTAGTCACATAAGCGTGTGCAGAAAATTCATACGTGAGGTGCTACCTAAGTGAGTGGAGTTTTAGTTTCAATCTAAATTTTGTAAGTCTATTTTCCTAATAAAAAATATTTTCATCGATGTTCAAACTCAACAATTTGGTATCACAACGAGGTAGTCGAGGACAAATTGTTAAGCTTTTGGAGTTTGTGCACAAAGTGATAATTTGAAGCTTTCATTAAGCTTGCTTGATAATGAGGAGATTATTCAAGTCACGATGGGCGACCTACAAGTGGTACGCAAAGTGAAGAAGCTCAAGGGAAATATTTTTAGGACGTAGTTAGTGGCAGTAATGTGACACCATCAGAAGAAGCCGTGACTCTGAAGAAGTGGAGAATTAAAGCAGTCAATAATATATTTGCTATAAAGACAACAATCAAGGAATAATTATTAGAGCAACCCAATTGTGACATTAGAGGTTGGAGATATCGATGAACTAATAGCTCCTAGTTTGTACGTGGAAAAATGAGGATGTTATTCAATAGATTGTTGGTTTAAAAAGGTGCTAGCAGTAGGCAACGTAGCAACCTCAAACACGAGAAATATAGTTGTAAAGAAGAATAGGATATTGTTGCGACCAGAACACTAACTAAGCATGTTCGAGAGAAGAAATTGAATTTAAGTCCAAAGGACGAATTAACGTGGTAGTTGTCATCCCTAAACAAATGGATTACAAAGACGATTGGACAAATGACTCAAAATGTTATGATGCTGTGGTACTGGACACCCAATTTCAACTAAAGTAGAAATGAGATAATCGAGGGAAAATTATGGGCAAACTATAGAACGATTTCACTATAGCAAAAGGATTACAACACTTTCTAAATACAAGGAGATAACAATAATTAATCTCTCTTGTCATAAGAGAAAACAAGTAGAAAATACTTAGGAGAAAACAATAATTTTTTCTCTCTATAATTTTATCCCTCTACACACAATTATTTCTCTCTAAAATGGATTCTATTGTTTCTTCATCCCACCCTCCTATTTATAAGTATTTATTATCGTCTTACTCAAAAAATTCAATCCAAAATGTCAACAAAAATTGCTGAAAATTTTCAGCTAGAGAATGGTTGGAGAAGAGAAATTCAATTTGCCAACCTCTTTGCATTAAATGAGTTTCTTAGTTATGAAGAAAATGACTTTACCCAACATTTCTCTCACTTAAAGTCATTTTTGTTGTAACCCCTTCCATCCTTCCTACAGTTTCCATTTTCATGCTACTTATATTTTGCTAGACCGATGGAGGATCGACACCAAGTAAACTTGTCATTGTTGATTGATTTTGTTAACATATCTGCTAGATTATCTTTAGTATTGATTTTCTGTATATCCACACTTCCTTCTTCCACCTTCTCACGAACGAAATGATATTGAACTCGTATGTGCTTTGTTTTCGAGTGAAATGTTGGATTCTTTGCTAAGTGCAAAGCGCTCTGACTATCACAAAATAGAGCAATCTTCTTTTGTTTGTGTCCGAACCCCTCTAGTAGCATTTGCAACCATATTGCCTCTTTGCTAGCTTGTGTCGCTGTGACGTATTCTGCCTCTGTCATAGAAGTTGCCACGATAGACTGCAGTTTTGAAACCCAGCTTATAGCTCCTCTAGTAAAAGTAAACACACAACCTGTGGTAGACTTGCTCTTGTTATGATCACCTGCATAATCTGAATCAACATAGCCTCGACAGTAAAATCTGATCCTCCATAACATAATGCATCATTTGAGATACCCTTAACATATCTCAAGATCCTGTTTACAGTATTCCAATGCTCTTTAACAGGATTCTCCATGTAACGACTAACTGCTCCCTCTGCTTGTACATTGTCTGGTCTTGTGCAAATCATAGCTAACATTAAGCTACCCACTGCTGATGCGTACGGTACTCGAGATATTTTCATTCTTTCTTCTTCGTTGCTAGGACTCATACTTGAGGACAACTTGAAATTAATAGGAAGAGGAGTAGAAATTGGCTTACAATCTTGCATATTGAAGCACCGTAAGTTTTTTTTTCAAATAGTTCTTCTGTGAAAGCCAAATCTTCCTATTATTTTTATCTCGATAAATTTGCATCCCTAGAATCTTGTTTGCTAGCCCCTAACCAACTGTACCTGTAAGTCTGTAATACGATCTACGTTGGGGCTTGCTACCAACATGTCGTCAACATACAACAACAAAATAATGAAATTATCATCACTAAATCTCTTGTAGCAAACACAAGGATCTGAACTGTGTTGATTGTATCCAAAGCCCATATGAAGAAATCAAATGTCTTGTACTAACATCTCGGTGCCTGTTTGAGACCGTATAGAGATTTGTTCAACCTGCAAACCAAGTTCTATTTTCCTTTTTCATCAAAACCTTCTGGTTGGAGCATATAAATCTTTTCTTCAAGTTCTCCATGAAGAAATACAGTTTTCACATCTAACTGCTCCAGGTGTAAGTCAAATGTAGCACACATCACCAGAACTACTCGAATAGTTGTAAGTCGAACCACATGAGAAAATATTTCGTTGAAGTCTATGCATTCTTTCTAAGCGAATCCTTTCACTACTAATCTAGCACGATACCGCTCTACTTGGTCATTACTATCTCGTTTGATCTTTTAAACCCATTTGGTCCCGATGGCCTTCCTTCCTCGTGGTAGTGGAAAAAGATCCCATGTCTTGTTTTTATGGAGAGCTTCAATTTCTTCTTGCATTACTGTCATCCACAGAGAAGTTTCTTAGATTTTTGTAGCCTCATGAAGAAAGTTGACGGCTCTCTATCCTCTGTTAGTAGACAATATGCGACATTTTCCTTCATGATGTACCTGAGTGCCAAGTTAGTTCTCTTCTCTCCCGAGTAGGCCGTCGAACTTGTGGAGTTGCAAACTCAGCTTGTTCTTGTTCTTTATGCTATGATGCTACTTTAGAAGAATCTGGAACTTCTTGTTCTTGTCTTTCTTCAACTTGAATTGTAGTAGTCTCTAGTTTCTCTTTTGAAGTGCTATTATCTTCTTTTTCTTGCAGTTTATCTTCTGCAAATATTACATAACTACTGATTATCACCTTGTGGGCAGTAGGATCCTATAGGCTGTATATTTTAACTCCATCAGCATATCCTAAGAAAATACAATTTCTAGATTTTAGATCCAGCTTTGATGTTTCTTGGGCATTGTACATAACATACACATGACTTCCAAATGTATGTAAGTGAGAATAATTAGCTAGCTTACCAGTCCACATCTCCATTGGCGTTTTAAGATCAATTGTGGTTGATGGTGACCAATTGATTGCATAAAAGGCGATCTTGATTGCTTCTGCCCAAAATGACTTGACCATCCTTGTAGTTCTCAACATTGCTCTTGTTCGTTCTAACAAGGTTCTATTCATCTACTTTGCTACTCCATTTTGTTGTGGAGTGTATGCCACAATGAGCTACCTTTTGATACCTTCTTGTTGACAGAAATTATCAAATTCATCACATGTATATTCTCCTCCATTATCTGTCCTCAAACACTTGATCTTCTTTTTAGATTCAAGCTCCACTCGCACTTTAAATATTTTGAAAACTGGAAATACGTCTGCCTTCCTTTTGATTGGATATACCCAACATCTCCTAGAATAATCATCAATGAATGATATAAAGTATCTTGCTCCTCATAGGGACAAAATTGGTGTCTGCCAAACATCAGAATGAACCAAGTCCAAGATAGCTTTACTTCTAGTACTGGAACTGTTGAACTTCAATATGTACTACTTACTATTAATGCAATGCTCACAAGATGGTAATGAAACCTTTTTGAGCCCTAGAAGAAGTTTTTTTTAGAGAATTGTCAAGCTTCGTTCCGACATGTGGCCAAGTTTACAGTACCACACCATCGTTAATTCTTCTGCCGAACTTGTCGATGTTAAAGTTGCTTCTCTTTTTTGTTGTGTTTATCCTTTAAGCATTTACAAATTTGCAGCTATCTTTTCTGCTTTCATCACCACAAGCGCGCGTTTAACTATTTTCATGATCTTATCTTAAATATGAGTTTTGCATCCACTAATTGTGCCAAAGACAATAGATATTTCTTTAGGCTCTTCACATGTCGTTTCTCCTTGATAGTGCAAACTGTACCATCATACATTTTCAATTTGATGGTACCAATACCAACGATCTCCAAGGCATGATCATTACCTATAAACACAGATCCTCCTGAGATAGGTTCATAATGATGGAACCATTCTCTCCTTGGTGTCATGTGCCATGTAGCTCCTGAGTCCATAAGCCAGACATTAGAAAATTGTTTCTGCTTCAACAACTGTTGTTGCCTCACTGTATAAAATTTCACCATCATCTGAGGTGCTTGCTATACAATTTTGAGCTTTTGATGTCTCAGGATCTTTTCCTTTGGCTTCTTCATTCTTCTTGAGACTCCAACAATCCCTTTTTAAGTGTCATTTTTCCCCAGTAATAACACTTGGCATTCTTCCTACTCCTGGATTTTGATCTACCCTATTTTTGACTCCCACTGGAGCCACGTTCCGTTGATCTCCCTCTCATCATTGTCAAAGCTTTAGCCTACTGTGAGCTTCCCAATCTATCTTCTTTGCTCTTGCGCCGACTTTCTTCTTCAAGAACCACAACTGCAATATCATCGAAGATGAGTACTTCTATATTGTTCATTATATTGATGATGAGTTGATCATACGAATCAGGTAGACTCTAAAGTAGAATTTCAGCACGTTCACCTATCTCTATGTTATGCCCCATTAATGTGAGCTGTGAAAATAGAGTGTTGAGGGTGTTGATGTGGTCAGTCATCGTAGTTGACTCCATCATCCGAAGGGTATAAAGCTTTCTCTTCAAGAAGATTTTGTTGTATAATGATTTGGCCTCATATAGCTTTGTCAGTGTATCCCATATCTCTTTGGCTATTTTTTTCTCTGCCATACTTGACAATACTCCATCGGCTAAGTGCTATATGCAGATTAGCAATTGCATTGCCATCCATCTCGTTCTACTTGCTATCGTCGGTGATCTCCTTGAGCCTATCTCCAATTACTGCCAAGCAGTTATCTTTTCTTAAAATTGCTTTTATTCTCATTTTCCATAATGAGAAATTATTCCCATTGAACTTTTCTATTTCATACTTTATTGTCATTGTTGAAGATGCCTCCTTTATACTAACTGGATTTCACTATAGGATGAAAAATCGACTATAAACCTGGAGCTCTGATACCTTTGTTATGATGATACGGTACGGCATACCCAATTTTAACTAAAGTAGAAATGAGAAAATCGAGGAAAAATTACACGAAACTATAGAAGGATTTCACTATAGCAAAAGAATTACAACAACACTTTCTAAATACAAGGAGATAACAACAATTAATCTATCTTGTAATAGGAGAAAATAAGTAGGAAATACTTAGGAGAAAACAATAATCTTTTCTCTCTATAATTTTATCCCTCTACTCACAATTACTTTTCTCTAAAATGGCTTCTATTGTTTATTCATCCCAGCTTCCTATTTATAAGGAAATATCACCATCTTACTCATAAATTCAATCCAAAATGTCAACAAAAACTGTTGGAAAATTTCAGCTGGAAATGTTTGGAGAAGTGAAAGTCAATTTGCCAACCTCTTTGCATTAAATGCGTTTCTTAGTCATGAAGAAAATGACTTTACCTAAAAAAGAAGATGACATTGTTATTCATGTAGAGTCTTCTCGGTGACTCTGCTGAGAGATGAACTAGCATACATAAAAGAAATGGAATGCTTTTAAAAAGAAAATTCGTGGCAAACACCATATAGGAAAGAGGCTTGCAGATTAAATGTAATTCGATGACACATTGAAGGAAAATGTGGCTGAACAAATCAATGAAGTAAGATAGAGGCTCGAAAAATACAAGATATGATGGAATCAATCAATGAACAAGAGCATGCAAATGTAACAAATAAATTTAAAGATCTACAATTTTCTAGTAATAAAGAAGAGCTTAAAAGAATGACATGAAATCCTTAGCAAAATAATGTGTATCAAAAAATAGAAGAGGATGATGAATAGAGTCAACAATAACCAATTGAGTTACGTACAAGTTTACAACCACAAATAAAAAAACCAAGTGGACATAAGAAATTAAGTACCAAATAAGCTAACCTTAGATGAAGAGAAAAGTATGAAAGAGCTAGATGTATATAAGATACTTTGAATGAAGGGTCGAACACTTCAAAACTCATTGAGTTTCAAACACGGCTAGTTTGACTGAGAAGAAAAGTCGGTGCTGAAAGAAAGAATTGAAGAAGTTACCGCTGACTTCAAAAAAAGAGAAGTTCCAAAATTTTCTAGGATTTTCACTTGTCGACAAGCCATGAGAATTCTAGAAAACTTCTTGTTATCCACTGCCAATTGAGAATTAATCTACAATTAAGAGCCTCAGTTGTACCGACATAAGTACATATATATCTATATGAGCTTAGTGCATGTGTTGGTTTGTGGTAAATGGGAAGTGAGAAAGTAAATGAGTCACAAAAGTGTACATAAAATTCATACGTGAGTGGAGTAAATATCATACTAGAGCAAGGCAATCGAGGATGGATTGTTAAACTTCTAGAGTTTTTGCACACAATGAGATTGTAAACCTTCTATTAAGCTTGCTTGAGAATGAGGAGGTTATTCAATTCACGATGAATGATCTACAGGTGTTAGGTGGAGTCAAGAAGCTCAAAAATAAAAACTACACAGCATAGAAAACTTACATAGATTCGTATCTCTAGGTGCAAGATTTATGGGATGTAGGTGGCGGCAACAATGTGACAACACCAAAAGAAATCGTGGCTCTAAAGAAGTGGAGCATTAAAGCGAGCAAAGCTATATTTGCTATAAAGACAACACCCGAGGAAGAATTATTGGAGTAAAGAAGCTCAAGACACATGTACAATACTATTTTCAAAGAAAAATGACTTAAGGTTACAACTTGTGGAAAATGAGCTATTCTCTATTGCTAAAGAAAAAATAAAAGTAAGTTAGTATTTTAAAGAAATAAAATCTCTCTGTTGTGAAATTTCTGAGATTGATGCTATGAGTAAAATACCAAAAGCTAGAGTGAGAAGAATAATTATACATGCATTGATACCATAAATCATAGGCTTTATTGTGGCGATACAAGGTTGTCCAGAGCGACCACTAATGGAAAACCTTGAGAATTTGTGAGCTGACCAAGAAGCATTGACCGGATGTTAGAGGTCTCAATAAAGAAAGAAGAAGAAGTAATTTATACTTATAGAAGAAGATGTTGATCCTATCAACAAAATAATAAAGAATTAATAGAAAGCAAATATGAAGAAGGTTATCAAACAAAGAGGCTCAACAAAATTGTGACAAGAAAGGTCACGGATATCGAAGAACTAAAGGCTCATATTTTATGTGAGGAAAACGAGGTTAAGAAAGGTTTAAAAAGGTGCATGCCGAAAGCAACAATAAGATAAATATAATAGTGAAAAAGAATAAATTACTGAGAGAATAAATTCAACAAAAGTCCAAACGATGAATCAACGTTGATAGTCATCATCCCTAAACAAATGGATTATAGAGATGATTGGATCCATGACTTTGAAGATGACATCATGATTCATGAAGAGTTTTCTTGGTACACTTACTAAATGATGAACTGCCACACATAAAAGAAGTGTTTGATAAAGGAAATTCTTGGAAGGCACCATAGAGGATTGAAATTGTAGATTCAGTAGATTTTGATGACATTTGAATAAAAAAGGTGCCAGAGTAAATCAACGAAGTAGAATAGAAGCATGAAAAATAGAAGATGTGATGGAATCAATCAATGAACAAAAGCATGCAAAGGGAACAAAGCAATCTAAAGATATGCAAGTGTCTAAGTGATAAGGAATAGCTTACAAGACCAATATGAAATCCTTAGCAAAATGATATGTCAGAAAATATAAGAGGATGATCGACAGAGTCAATAAGAAGCATTTGAGGTACGTACAAGTTAACAACCACAAATAAAAAAATCGAGTAGATATGAGAAACCAAGAGCAAAGTACGCTAACCTAGAAATATATGAAGAGAAAAGTATGAAAAAGCTAGACATGTTTGAAGTAATAGATGTTTTGAATGAAGAATCGAACACTTCAAAATTCATAGAGTTTTAGACACAATTGGACATCAGTAAGAAGAAAAGAGTCAAATTAAAAAGTTAGTGTTGAATGGGAAAATAATGAAGTCGCCATTGATTTCAGAAGTAAAAGATTTAAAAAATCTAGAATTTTCGAGGATTTCCACTTGCCAACGTGCTGAGAAAATTCTAACGAACTTCGTGTTATCCATCGCCAAGTGAGGATACATCTACAATTAAAAGTCCCAATTCCATATATATAATACATGTTTTGGGTATGTGATAAATGTTTGAGAGAAAGTGAATAAATCATACGTGTGTGTAGAAAATTCATACCTAAGGTGCTGCTTGAGTGAGTGGAGTTTTAGCGTGACTCTAACTTGTGGAAGTCCATTTCCTTAATAAAATTATTTTATCTGATGTTTTAACTCAATAATTTGATATCAGAGTGAGGCAGTCGATACAGATTATTAAGCTTCTAGAGTTGGTGCACTAAGTGAGATTGTGAAGCTTCTATTAACAAGGAGGTTATTCAAGTCATGATGGATGATCTACAAGTGTTAGATTGAGTAAAGAAGCTCAAAAATCAAAATTGTTCAACGCGGAGACCTTATATGGATTTGTACCTTCAAGGACAAGATTTATGAGATGTACTTGGCGGTACCAACGTGACACGATGAGAAACCGTGACTTTGAAAGAATAGAGAATTAAAGCGGGCAAATATGTAGTTGCTATAAAGATAACAATCAAAGAAGAATTGTTGGAGCATATAAGGGACAAGACTACACCAAAAGAAGTATGGAACTCATTCACAACATTATTCACAAAGAAAATTGACTTGAGGTTGCAACTTCTGAAAAAATCGCTACTCTGTATCGCTTAGTGAGAAATGAAGGTAAGTCAACATTTTAACGAAGTAAAATTTCTTAACCGTGGAATTTCTGAGGTTGGAGCTATGAATAAATTATTAATTAGAAGAATAATTATACATGGATTGGAAACCCAAAATTAGAAGCTTTACTGTCACGATACATGGTTTTCCAGAGCAACAATCATTGGTAAACCTTGAAAATTTGTTGGCTGACCAAGAAGCATTGACCAGACAAACGTTAGAGGTCTTAACAAAATAAGAAGAAAAAGAACCGATTTACACCTATATAAGAAGAAGTCGATCCAACCAACAAAATAATGAAAAATTAAAAGAATACAAATATGGAGAATGTTTTTAGATAAGCGCTCAACAAAAATTGTGATAAGAAAGGTCATGGATATCGAAGAACTACTAGCAAGAATAAGAAAAATATAATAGCGAACAAGAATAAGATACCGAGAGAAGAAATTCAATTAAAGTCTTAACGACAAATCATCGTTGATATTCATCACTAAACAAATTGATTACAAAGATGATTGGATAGATGACTCTGAAGAGGACATCGTGATTCATGAATTTTTCTTTGGTGGAATTACTGAATGATGAGCTACCATTCATAGAAGAAATATAAGTTTTTGAAAAGGTAAATTCTTGGCGGATGATGTAGATGGTTGAAATTGCAAATACAAATTTGATGGAAAATGGTGCTAGAGCAAATCAACGAAGTAGGACAGAAGCTCGAAAAATATAAGATGTTATAGAGTCATTCAATGAACAAAATCATGCAAAGGGAACAGAAGAATCTAAAGATCTACAAATGTCTAAGTGATAAAGAAGAGCTTACAAGACCGGTACAAATTCCTCAGCAAAATGATGTGTATCAAAAAAACATAAGAGCATGATCAACGGATTCAATAAGAAACATTTGAGGTATGTGCAAGTTTACAACCACAAATAAAGAAATCGAGTAGATTTTAGAAATCAAGAACAAAGTATGCTAAGCTAGAAATATATGAAGAGAG
>JAGHKM010000059.1:0-61318 GCA_019097785.1 Fraxinus excelsior
CAAAACGTCACGCATTCTTGTATATTGCATTTGTCATTGAAATATAGTCAAATGGTATGCTAGAATAGGTTCAATTCTACTCGAAAGAGATTATTGAATAAGCTAGAAACATTGATTCTTCAACCAATTTATCGTGTCGTCAAATTGTGAAATATGAGCTAAAAGTGAACTTGCTTGGTGATTCGGGATCCTAGTACGCTTTTTCATACATTAATTTCTTCAACTTTTGCATTTAGTCGTAATTTTAGTTTAATTTGCATGTTAGTCATAGTTTAATCATAAAATCTAGAACAATCATCTTGAATTTAATAGATTCGGTTAAGGTCGAGATAATAACAATCACGTTAAATCAATCCTCGTGGGAACGATACTCGAAATTCTAGGATTTCCACTTTATTACTTGTCAACGAACCGTGCACTTGCGGTGATTTAAATTCGAAACATATTTTCGTGAACAAGTTTTTGGCGCCGTTGCCGGGGATTGAGTATTAATTTGATTTTTGTTATTTAGGCACTAATTCGAACTTTTCTTTTATTATTTTATTTTACTGTATTTTTTTTATTTATTTCTTTTATTTTTGGCTAACCTCATACTAATAATCTATCTCGTGTTTGCACTCTCTCCTGATACTTTTTCAAATAATTGCATGATTCTGACTTGGTAAGGTAATGAAACTTTTGCAATGGATAATCTCTGCACAAATGATGAAGATATGTTTGGAGGATACCCGAGTTGTTATAATTGCTACGAGATGCATTGTACTGGACAATGTTTGCGCTGGCACCCTTGTTTCAACACGCCGAAACTTATGATATTTAGAGAATATTTAAAGTGTCGGAAGCGGGCGATTGACGAAAACCATGAAGGGTACATGCTGATCGTTTGTGATTTTATACCTGATAATTGGGATGAGGACTTCAACCTGGTAGGAGATGGTCCTCCTCTATTTCATGAAAAAGTAATTGCAAAGTATTTTGAAAAATTGGTCAAGTTGGATGAAGACGAGATGCCTTTGGGAGATTGCATGTACTAGGAAGAATTTCGTTATTGACTTTTCATTGCCTATGGATTTAGATTGCGGACCAATTATTCCAGCCGATGAGAGTTCAACAATTGAAGAAGAGCAAAAAACAAGTGAGAATTTAATCACATTGGAGTTAAACGAGGATGAGGCGATCAATAAGGAGGAAATAAATTCACATTTTTTCGACTTTATTGATTGTCCAAAAATTGATTTTGTGATTAAGCATGACGAGGAGATACAAATCTACATAGTTGAAGTTGAGTCGGATGGAATGGACAAGTCTTATTATGTTGAAAATGGCAAGGAAAAGGCGTGGAAATCGAATGAAGAATGGATCAAAGCCAAAAGAAAAAAAGATGGACAAGGCATCAAAAGCCTTCTTTAGGTGCCCATGATCAGCTGCCATATAGTCGAGCTATAGACTATAAACAAGCGCTTGTTGGGAGGCAACCCAATAGTTCTTTTCATTTTTATTTATTTATGATATTAACTTAGGAACTATGTTTAATTTCTTTAATTTTGATAATTTCAGGTCATCGATCATCTAGTTAGATCACAAAGACGCCTCTTGAGCGAAAGTGACATCCACTTCCAGCCAATGACAATTGAGCTTCAGTTTTCTGCCATCATCTGCATCACCACTATCTCCATATTTATCAAGGAAGTATTCGTTAACCACTTATGTGCTAAGTCTATTTTGTCACTCTATTTTGCACTGCACAATTTTCATTGAGGACAATGTTTTATCTAAGTTTGGGGGTGGCTGATAGAATTTCTTGGATAATTATGGATTGTTCGTCAATTGTTTATCATTTCTTTTATGTTTTGTGTGACTAAAAATAAAAAATAAAAAAATCAGTGTTTTGTTTATTGCTTCATGTGCTTGTGTGGGTTTGATAATTTTGCCGACCATGATATTAAATATTGGACTATGTATGAACTGTGAATGATGAAAATAGTGCATTATTAGATTAATCAATACATGTTTGTGTGAGACTTGACATAATTCGCGCACGACACTCATGTTTACATATTGAGTTGATGATTTGGTTCATTACTTAGAAATAGTTGAACATAGAATAAAAAAACTCGAATAACCTCTTTTGTACTAAATCATGACCAATTTTTAGAATAGTTTGGAGGTGGTTGAACTGTTGCAAGGGAACATTGAGATGAGTAGGGATTCCGTGCATGATATTATTTTGTATGGATTATCTTAGACCAATGAGATGAAGACAATGTGAAAGTTTCAAGTTAGGGATTAGTTTTAGAAACTGGGTGTCTAAAAGAAAAGGGGCATTGCACTAATCATTGAATAAATAAAGACATCTGTTCGAGCCTGTATAACTCGAGTGATTAAGCCTGCAAGGGTTTAAAACCTGGTGCCCTATGGTCATCTGACTTGGGAGTCATCGGCCTAAAGCTCACTACAAGAGTTATATAGAAAGCAAATGAAAGATGTTATAAAAAAGAAAAAAAAAATCTATCCATTGATGAATAATATACATACTTCTATGTATGAAATGCATTGATTAAGCCCCAGACATTCGGTTGATAGAACTATATCTCTAATACGAGACAAGTAACTTAGTTTAGTCTCAAAGGTTGAAGTAATCAAAAATAGGAGAGTCTCTACTTGTTGAAGTGTGAACTTGTGATAGTACGATACATCCAAACTAAGAGAGGGTAAGGAGTAGATGTAAATGAGTTCAACTTTAGAACACACCTCGGGAAAATTGAGTGAAAATAATAAGTTTGGGGGATGTGTATCTTTCGAGCGATGTAAGGGAATATTTGACTACTTTGGGTCGGGTATGAGCTAATCATGATCTTAATATGTTAGCATGAGTTTCACACACATACACGTCAAGTTATGCATGTAACATGTGGAGATTGATTTGATTTTTGCACTATTGAAGTTGTTCATTTTGTTTAATACTAAGTTCCAATCCTAAGACACGAAAAATTATTAAACAATTTTTTATGTGGAGTTAAGTTATAATTTTGTTTGAGGACAAACAATAGCTCAAGTTTGGGGGTATTTGATGAGTGCATTTTGTGCACTTATTTAAGTCATTTTATTTGGGTTTCATGTCGTCAAATTATTAATTTTTACTTAATTTGGGTTAATTTTCTTTTGTTTTAGTTAGGAACTCGTTTGACGCAATTGGAAGAGAAATAATGCTGAAATTGAATGAAATCCACAAGTTTGGATTAAAGCCCACACTATAGAGATTGAAGGACTCAATTGCATTGATTTTAAAGTTGAGGTGACAAAGTTAATGGGCTGGACTTGCAAGTGGATTTGGAATTCAATTAACTTGGAATTCTAATTACAGTGGAATTGTTTGGGTGGCTGAATTGTTTATTCTTGTGTTGGGCCTCAATGGGAGAAGTCTGGTGCATTATTATATATATACACACGGCGACAGAAAGAAGGGGGAGGGTTCTTGGGAGCTTAATTAGATTATTCAAAGTTCAAACGGAACCCGCCGCGCACACGAACAGACACTGCTGGAGGAGTTTTTGGGCTGAAATTAATACACGCATAGGAACTCGCAGCAGAGGAGAAAAGCTGGGAACGGACAGAGGCAGATAGGAATTGAATAAAGAAAGGTGGATTCGACAGATTGATTCTTGATGCGGCGACAGATTAATTCTTGGCAAAAATTAATCGTGTCTCGTCAATCTTGGGTGACTTCGTTCCACTTTTATTTATTTAATTTCAATATCATGTTAAGCTAGTTTTATATGTACTAGGTGAACGATGAACCTCGTATTGTGAACTTTTAATTTCTATTTTGCAATTTGATATTTAAACACGTTTGATGGATGTTGAATGATTTATATACACTTTTTCGTCTCTACAATTATATGCGCAATAGTTGTATGAGTTTGGGTGATTTATTTTATGCATTCGAAAGAAGGGAAATAGATTCTACAAGGTATAAATCATCGTAAGGTCCGATAGGGGATAGAAATATACCGCTATGCTTTATGTGAATCTCTAAGTGTTTACAAAACGTCACGCATTCTTGTATATTGCATTTGTCATTGAAATATAGTCAAATGATATGCTAGAATAGGTTCAATTCTACTCGAAAGAGATTATTGAATAAGCTAGAAACATTGATTCTTCAACCAATTTATCGTGTCGTCAAATTGTGAAATATGAGCTAAAAGTGAACTTGCTTGGTGATTCGGGATCATAGTACGCTTTTTCATACATTAATTTCTTCAACTTTTGCATTTAGTCGTAATTTTAGTTTAATTTGCATGTTAGTCATAGTTTAATCATAAAATCTAGAACAATCATCTTGAATTTAATAGATTCGGTTAAGGTCGAGATAATAACAATCACGTTAAATCAATCCTCGTGGGAACGATACTCGAAATTCTAGGATTTCCACTTTATTACTTGTCAACGAACCGTGCACTTGCGGTGATTTAAATTCGAAACATATTTTCGTGAACAGTAGTCATTTCAAAAATTTGGATTATCAGTTGACGCCACACAGTTTGAACCCGTTTGAACCCATCTGAACCAAACAGGGGTAAGTTTTATGATGTCTCCAATTGATGGCTCCGACTCATTCTTCATTTTTCCTCACCGTTTTTTTTGTGTGTACAGGTACAGCAGACGAAACACAATGAATTCTTACGCATAAGTAGTTTGATTCTCACTTTGTAAGTGCTTCTTTTTCATTTTTGCAATGCTTGCATGTAAATGATTTTATGAAGTTGATTTCTCGGATTTTCATTTGGTTATCGATGAAGTTTCAACTCAATTGGGATTATGAAGTTCCCATGTTCGAAAAATTAAATGAATCAGTGCTCATTTGGTTAGATAAGAAGCGATTTTTTGTATTTGTATTTGTAAATTAAATGAAAAAATTGGTTTTGAAATTTCGTTGTTGTTCAAATTTTAATTTTGTTTGGGAAGAGCTTAGTGGGCTACTGTTTAATTGTTTATCATCATGTGAGGACAATCTTTGGTAACATTTTTATCTGTAGATTTGACCTATGAAAGCAGTGAGGCAATTTGATCATTGCTTTTATTGTTAGTCATACTAATAATCTTGTTGCGTATGTGTACTGTACAACAGTGGCTTGATATCTAGGATACCAGATTACTTCATTAATCTTACCAAAAACTCGTGTAGGCACACCATGTAGGCGTTTTACATAACAATACCCTAATCAGCTATCAGCACTCTACCTGCATGCGATAGAGCTTCATAACACCATGTTTAGAAAGCAACACAATTAAGAATGACTTTGATTGGTCTTAAACATTTGTCTCCTCAGAATATGCTGCAAGTTCTTCATCCTGAAATTCCTAATATTTTTGCAACTTTTTCCAAGTTTTCTACTTAATAGCATTGTTTAGATTTGGCAAGTAAATGTTATAAGTCGAGATTCAAGGGTTGATTGCTTACATAAGCTTCGAGATATTCTTAGTTTATGATTGGGTTCTTTGTACGTCTAACTTTGAAGACTCTGAATATGAAGAGTAGTGAGCCAATCACGTTCTTTGCAAATTTGGTTATTCTTTAATTGTTTTTTTTAGTAGTCCTAAATGAAGAATTGCCATGTTGTCACTAACAGATCCTAAATGTAATGCACCTGATTTTACTGTTACGCTCTTGTCTCTTTACCATTAGTAATCTGCCTATCAGTGTTATAACATATAGTTTCTCTTATGAAGAAATTACATTTTCCGGTAAAGTTTCGTTCAATTGGATATAACATATAGTTTCTCTTATTAAGAAACTACATTTCCGGTGATGTTTGATATACATCTAATTCAATTGGATATAACATATAGTTTCTCTTATTAAAGTTTGTGAAGTTAAAGGTGCAATTTGTATGTTAGAAAAAAGTAAAAAGAAATAATGTAGTTGCTGATTTTCAACATGCTTATGTGTAGTTGCTGATTTTCTTCGTGCTTATGTGTAGTTGCTAATTTTTTCATGCTATGTGTAGTTGCTGGTTTATGTGAATAAAGTGACATACATGATGGATAGGAGTTGGATGCGGCTGCATAATAGATTAAGTGAAGAATATCTAGATGGTATCAATTCATTTATGGAGTTAGCAAAACAATGTCTGGATGAGAACAACAAGGTTCGATGTCCATGCCGAAATTGTCAAAATGCATTCTTTCAGTCACTAGATGTGGTAGAATCTCACTTATACCACTCTGGAATCTCTGCGAGTTATGAGAGATGGATTTTTCATGGAGAGGAACTCCAGAATGACTTTGATGGTGCTGAAAGAAATACATTTGAATTGGACGAAGAAGAAAATTATGATGAGCTGAATGATATGTTAGAAGATCTATGCGCTAACCAAACTCGGGAAGGAGAAGAACATGGCGGAAATCATAATTTCTCACCTCGAATGCCTAATGATGAGAGCAACCAGTTTGTGAAGATGATGACTGAAGCCCAACGAACTTTGTTTCCTGGTTCTAAAATGTCATTATTGAACTTTATGGTGAAATTGATGCACATAAAAGTTATGAATCAGTGGAGTAACAAATCTTTTAATATGTTGTTGGAATTACTCAAAAACGTTTTTCCAGAAGATATTGGATTACCAACTTCAACTTATGATGCCAAAAAAATGCTAAGTGAATTGGGATTGGGTTATGAGACTATTCATGCATGCAAGCATGATTGTGTATTATTTTGGAAAGAGCATGAATTTGCACTTAGGTGCCCAGAATGTGATGAACCACGATACAAACCCAATTTTGGCAAGGGAAGAAAGGTGCCTCAAAAAGTATTGAGATATTTCCCATTGAAAAAAAGATTACAGAGATTATTCATATCAAGACATACTGCTAAGGATATGAGATGGCATGCAGAAGGTCGGGTTGAGGTAGAAGGTGTTTTAAGACATCCAGCTGATGGTGAGGCATGGAAAGAATTTGACAAGTTATACCCAGGATTTATGCAAGATCCTCGCAATGTTAGGTTAGGTCTTGCAACTGATGGCTTCAATCCATTTGGAAACATGCATAATTCCTACAGCATGTGGCCTGTTGTTCTAGTGCAATACAATATGCCACCATGGAAGTGCATGAAAGAACCGTTTATGTTGATGTCATTGCTAATTCCAGGACCACATGCACCAGGAAGAGATATTGATGTTTATTTGAGACCACTAGTGGATGAGTTGAAAGAATTATGGGAAGTTGGTGTTGACACGTTTGATGCTTATAGTGGTCAAATGTTTCCTATGCATGCAGCTATAATGTGGACCATTAATGATTTGCCTGCTTATGGAAATGTATCAGGATGGAGCACTAAGGGATACAAAGCTTGTCCAATATGTAATGAGAATACTTCTTCGCATAGGTTACGCAGTAAAATATGTTTTATGGGTCATCGACGTTATTTGCCACTTAACCATCCTTGGAGAAAAAGTAAATTACATGATGGTAAATGGGAATTACGACCACCACCCAAAAAGTTATCAGGAGATGATATTTTAAAGCAATTACATGCTGTGCGGTATGGGAAACCTGGAAAGCACCCTAGTAATAAAGATAGAAAAAGAAAACGAACTCCAGATGAGATAAACTGGACAAAAAAAAGCATTTTCTTCGAGTTGGAGTATTGGTCGAAGTTGAAACTACGACACAATTTAGATGTGATGCATATTGAGAAGAACGTGTGCGATAATATTGTTGGAACATTGTTGAATGTTGAAGGGAAGACAAAAGATACGGATAAGGCTAGATTGGATTTGCAAGATATGAATATTAGAAAAGAATTGCATTTAAAACCACATGGTAATGGATTTATGAAACCTCATGCTTCTTACACATTAACATCAGCGGAAAAAAAAATATTTTGCAAGTTCTTGAAATCTGTGAAGTTTCCTGATGGATATGCATCGAATATTTCTAAATGTGTACGTGAAAATGAAGGCAAAATATCAGGTTTGAAAACTCATGATTGTCATGTGCTGTTACAACAACTTCTTCCCATTGTTATTCGAAATTTTTTGCGAAAGGAAGTGTGTACTGCAATTGTAGAGCTCTGTTGTTTTTTTAAACAATTATGTTCAAGAACATTGAATATAAATGATTTAGAGAAATTGGAAGAAGGGATTGTTATAATTTTATGTAAACTAGAACGAATTTTCCCACCAGCATTTTTTGATGTAATGGTTCATTTAGTTGTTCACCTACCTGAAGAAGCAAAACTTGGAGGTCCCGTTGCATTTAGATGGATGTATCCAATTGAAAGGTAATTGCTAATATTGCATATATATATATATATATATATATATATATATATATATATATACACACACTTATACTTGTTCGTTGGCTTATTATTTTCAAAAACTTTTCATGTAAATTTTGATGACAGAATATTAGGTCGATATAAGAGTTATGTTAAGAATAAAGCTCGACCCGAAGGATCAATTGCTGAAGCATATATTGTTAATGAGTCTTTAACTTTTTGCTCGATGTATCTCAACGACATTGAAACAAGATTTAATCGACCTGAGCGCAATGACGATGGTGGGACTCCATCTGCAAGCTTGTCTGTTTTCTCTCAAAATACTAGACTATTAGGTCATGCAGAACCAAAGTTACTTTCGAAACAGGAAATTGATAAAGCCCATTGGTATGTCCTAAATAATTGTGATGAAGTTCGGCAATATTTAGAGTGAGTTCTTAATCAACTTTTAATTTTTTTTGCTATTAATTACTAATGTATTGTAGTATTTAATTGAATGTTCCTTTTGTAGTGAACATATGGAGCTATTGCAACAACAAAATCATAACAATTTGGAACAAAAACAAGAAGAATTGTTTCCTGGATGGTTTGCTTCACGTGTAAGTTATAATGCATGTATTATTTATTTATTAATGCAACGTATCATTCCTGGATGGTTGAAGATATATTGATTAATATTTTTTGTTAGCACAGATAACGAGATTATATAATCAAAAAGATTCAGTTGTGAGCAAAGAATTGTATGCATTAGCATGTAAACCGGATTTTAGAATATTTTCCTATTCGGGTTGTATTGCTAATGGGGTACGATTCCTTGTTAAAGATCGAGATGATTGTCGTACAACACAAAATAGTGGAGTGATGGCTCCGGGAGATGACATCAATTTTTTTGGTATACTATGTGATGTTATTGAGTTTGTATACGTTTTTGACTACCGCGTCACTTTGTTCCAGTGTAATTGGTACGATAATAATCCAAAACAAAAAAGAACAGTTGTAGATTACCATCTTACTTCTATCAATGTGAATCGCAAATGGTACATGGATGATTCCTACATACTTGGCATCCAAGCACAACATGTATTTTATATGGATGATCTAGTGTTGGGTCCACAATGGAAGGTAGTGGAAAAGGTACAACATAGAGGCATATGGGACATTCCTGAAAAAAAAGATGAGGGTAGTGAGCAAGTAATATTTCAGGAAAATGAATCATCAGATATTGTCTTGGCAATACAACAGGAAGATCTTGATACTCAAGTATGCCATAGAGGAGATGTAGATCCAGATATTATTGAAAATGAAGCACTAAATAAAAATATGAATAATGTTATATATGATAATTCGGAAGAGGAAGATGATACATTGAATGAATATTACAATGAAGATGAGAAATCTCTAGATGATGAAGATGATAATGCTGATAGTGATATTGGTAAGTATAATGAATCATGCTCTTTTCTTGCATAATGTTTTTCTATTATATTTTATAATGACTATCTACATTTTTCCTTTCCTATGTAGATTCGAGTACTGACGACGCATCTATCGAGAGTTGATAAGATTTCTTTATTGACATTTAAGGTTAGAGCAACTGACTATTGAGATATATTTGATTGCTTATTATGATGATTGTTGATCTTGTCGTATAGCAATTACTCAAATATTATTGTGGAGTTTGGGTGTCCCATGAGGTTTTTGTTATTTCTTCATTTTCTATTTTTCAAGTTTGGTGAACTATTCTAAGTATTTGTTTTGATCTTGGAGGTAATCAAGTTGTGTAGTGGATTTTCTTTTTCCTTTTTATGTTGTCTTAGATTGTAATTGAAAGATTTGAGCTCTAGAAGCAGTTGGTTTTAAATTGCAACTTTTATAAAGCTTAGTCTTACTTTGGATCAACTGAACAATTAATTGTTTATAATTATGTAATTGGTGGCACATTTTCTGTATTATTAGGATATTCGTTTTATTTGTTGTGTATACAATGCAAGTTTCCATTTTGTTTTTTATAAAATTGAATTGCAGATTGTAGATTGTGTTAAATTTTGGATTGTGAACTGTGCAAAATTTTCCCCACTTCTTCTAAAGCAATCATTTCATTTTCTTGTAGCAGTTACAGCATGAAAATAATTTACACAGATCCTCAGTGATGGTGACTGCTGGTGCAAATCAGGTATTAAGTTGGGCTCTTGGTCATCAATATATAGGAGGTTTTTAGATTCTTTAGAAATCAGTTGGACTACTCGTCCATGTTTGGATAGTTTCTAGACTTCTATTTGTTTGCTGAGGTTATTTGTGATAGGCTTGCCTCTCACTTTGAATATTTTTCTTCTTTGCTATTAATCTCTTTTGGTTTGAAAATTTATCCCTTGAAAATTCTTTTTAATTCTTACATTTTATCCTTGATTCCTATGCTTTCCCTACCCAACATTCTCAATTTCATATTGATATTTTAGAGGTCTAAATTTTTTGATCTTATAAAGTGATTTTTCTTTGAATTTCAATAGAATAATTGCTTATGGAGCCAATTAGTTGATGTATATTGCAATTTTATGGATTTTGGAATGTAACAAGAACAGAATTATTTGGTCCCATTCTGCCCTTTAATTATCCTTTAATAAAATGATTTCCCAAATTATTGCAGGCCTTTGTTAATATTGTTCTTACACTGTGTGATGCTAGAGATTCTGTCGTCATGTTTGCTCCTTACTATTTCAATTCATACATGTCATTCCAGATGACAGGAGTGACTGACATTCTGGTCGGTCCTGGTGATCCAAAGATGCTTCATCCTGATGCAGGTCAATGATCAAAATATAATCCATTCTAAATATCGATTAACCTCCCTGTTTTTATGATCCTGCATGGATTATGTCATTCTGCACCAGTCACAACTAGTCAGATTGAGAAATTATTCATAATTGATGTTGTTGTTGGATTCTTAGGATCTCTTATAATTGATGTTGTTGTTGGATTCTTAGGATTATGGTTGCTTTTTTCGCTTTAATATGTTGTACCTATGCATTAACATTTGAAATACTCAGAACTCTACTTTGATATGACATGCTATTCATTGATGTTGTTGTTGGATACTTAGGATCTCTTATATTTGTTATTTCCTACATTTTTGTAAGATTTTATTCTTGCTTGGTAGGATGTATCTGTAATTTATAGAACAAATTAGTGACCGGTAATTATAACTTTCTTATTTTAATGTGTATGGGAAATCATTTAAAGTTTATACAAATTGTATTCTACATCAATATAGGAAAAGCAGAAGTATAATCTGTTTCATGGTATTGGAGCTAGGTGTCACGGGACTAGTTTTGTTACACTTGAACAACTAGAAACTGTGTGACCTTAACGTTCACAATTTCCGTCCCTTACGTATATAAATAATCACGAAATAAATTAAACTGTGTTAATTCATATTTTCTGCGGCAAATAAATAGTGTTGCTATGTTGTTAATGCGATGAATAGTTGAAAGTTATCACAAAATACGTTCGGCGACTCAACATTCGAAACAAACATATTTGTCGTAAAAACTTTATTGGAACATTAGTTGCGACAACCCTTTAAATTTTTCACGACATATATACATTGCGACGACATTATGGCTACAGATATTGTGTTGCCATTTCATATTTTCCGCGTCAAACAAATAGTGTCGCAATTTTGTTACTGCGATGAATGGTCGAAAGTTGTCGCAAAATACTTTCGGTGACTCAACATTCGAAACAAACACACTTGTTGCCCTTTAATTTTTTCGCGACATATATACATTGCGACTATGGCTACAAAAATTGTGTTGCCATTTCATATTTTTCGCGTCAAACAAATAGTGTCGCAATTTTGTTACTGCGATAAATGGTCGAAAGTTGTCGCAAAATACTTTCGGTGACTCAACATTCGAAACAAACACACTTGTCGCCCTTTAATTTTTTCGCGACATATATACATTGCGACGACATTATGGCTACAAAAATTGTGTTGCCATTTCATATTTTTCGCGTCAAACAAATAGTGTCGCGATTTTGTTACTGCAATGAATGGTCGAAAGTTGTCGCAAAATACGTTCGGTGACTCAACATTCGAAACAAACACACTTGTCGCCTTTTAATTTTTTCGCGACATATATACATTGTGACGACATTATGGCTACAAATATTGTGTTGCCATTTCATATTTTTTGCGTCAAACAAATAGTGTCGCGATTTTGTTACTGCAATGAATGGTCGAAAGTTGTCGCAAAATACGTTCTGTGACTCAACATTCGAAACAAACACACTTGTCGCCTTTTAATTTTTTCGCGACATATATACATTGCGACGACATTATGGCTACAAATATTGTGTTGCCATTTCATATTTTTTGCGTCAAACAAATAGTGTCGCGATTTTGTTACTGCAATGAATGGTCGAAAGTTGTCGCAAAATATGTTCAGTAACTCAACATTCGAAATGAACATATTTGTCGTAAAAACTTTATTGGAACATTAGTTGCGACAAACACACTTGTCGCCCTTTAAATTTTTTGCGACATATATACATTGCGACGACATTATGGCTACAGATATTGTGTTGTCATTTCGTATTTTCTGCGTCAAACAAATAGTGTCGCGATTTTGATACTGCGACGAATGTACGAAAGTCGTCGCAAAACACATTCTGTGACTCATATAGAGCGACAATACCCACAACAAACGTATTGTTGTCGCTAAATTACTTTTGCAACAAAAACTTAATTTTTGCGACAACATTTGTTTGTCGCGAAATCGGTTTTTTTTTGTAGTGATACTTTGAAATCTTGGTATATAGATTTGGGAGTGTTACATAAGCCCCACCAAATATGAGCTTATTGTCAAATTGAATAAAATGGTTGGGAGAGACAAAACTCTGCTAAAGAATGAACGTTTGGTTTTAAGAAATAAAATTGTAGAAAATTAATGCATCAAATAACAAATTGCCATGCACAACGATTACTATAGTTAACGATTATGAATATTATTATTCACTTTCAAATGTCAATGTGGAAATGACTCTTTTTTAGAATATAAAGCTCTTCATGGGCAAAGACAGCAAATGTCTTGTCCCATCCCACCTAGTAGAAAATCGAGATAGGAACTGGTAACATGTTACTCCATACTTGCTCAAACCCTCATTTTACCCACCCATCCTTCCTCGCCAACTTCTCCCATCCATTGGCTCAATAATCTTTGAATCTTTTGTTCTTTTGGATGGGGAATATCAACATTTTATGTGCAAAGATCCACGAGCCATTTTGGACAAACTACGATATTTGGTCTCGTAGATTGCTACCAAGATAGCACACTGGAGTTTTTGCTCCAAGGCACGACAAGTTCTTCTAAGTAGCATTTGAGCTCTTACTTGAGGGCTAAGATCGATTATCCAATTGGATGAATTGGTTATACTCATCTAAACAATTAAAACCAGTGTTTTAGCATAGGCGTCTTTCTTTGATGTTTCTAGGAAGCTCTTCTTCAAACTCAGAATTCGAATCACTCATGGTTTATTCTTCTTTGGTTTTGCAAGTAACACGATCGCCATAAAGCCTGTGAATGGGCTCTAAAATGGCTGTCACTTCTGAGATACTAGAACTAGTATCCTACGAATATTCGATATACTTCACTTTGTATTGAGGATAAAAAATTGTAACAACGGCCAATACAAGGAACATGTTCTATGATTCGAACAAACTTATCTAAATTTTTGGATTCCTTTATCAAACTGGCTTGTAATTCTTGAAGATTATGAATATAGATGCCTGCACTAACATGTTTTGTCTTGAAAAGAACTTCAGAAACATAACATTTTGGACAAGTTTACAAACATCTCTAACTCTCTTCCACACTTTTCAGAGCTACTTTACTGGAACTCATTGACGTGGCCAAATTGTTTATGACATTAGACTTTGAAGAAGTCTTCGTAGTAGGTCCATTTCTTCCTCCAAAAAGAAGACCACTTATCTTCTTTTCCAAGGATTCCCATTCTTCCTCTTGTTGCTTTGCAACCATAGGATTGAGTTTTGTGAATCTCCGATTAGGAAGCTATCTGAGTTTCCAAGCACTAAAGGAGGTTCTCCCAACAGCCAATACATTGAGGACGTCTTTCATTGCTTTAGCAAGTTGAGGACGTTGGGGTATTTGTGAGTTGTTAATTAGTGGATTCTTGCTAAACAAAAGAAGAACATAGTCCCTGGCTAAAACTTCTTGTTAATGAGGATTGAAAAATGCTTGAAAGGATGATGGCAAATGGTTTGCAGGATTTAAAACAAGCCTTGAAAAGATTAATGCTCAAGCAATAAAGCAAAAATCCTTTAAATTCAAGAACACTCAAGAACTTTGAATATGAAGAAGGAAAATTAAACTTTGGAATGAAAATATTCTCTCAAAATGGGGCTATAGTTTCATGTATGTTTTTTTGTTGATCACAAACCACTTATTTATAGCCTACAATCAGTGTTATACGAAGTGGTGCAAAAAACCCTCCAAAAGCCATCAAGTTTGAACTCCAAACGGTCAAAAACGACTTCCAACGATCGGAAATAATTGTCATGCAGTCGCATAGGTCATTAGGCATGCAGGGACAAAATGCCCCTGCATGTTTTACTCCATGCGGTCGCGTGGAGTAAGCCCACGCAACCGCATAGTTCAAAATAATTTTTTTTTTCATTTCAATATTTTGAACAATATATAACAATTTCCCACTTGTTCAAAATCTCATATTCAAAATTATATGATACTCATGCATAAGGATTAGATATCTTTCGATTTGAATCTAACCATAGTGTAATTCAAACAAAGCAAAGTCGGAATCAAAGGTAGCATGAAGCTTTGAACCATTTGTTCCAAATGACAATACCGGTTCGAACACATACACGAGTATCAAGTGTTCTCAAATTTCTTAAACTCTCTTAGGCCTTGCGCTAATCCTTTTTCAATAAACTTTTAAGAGAAAAATTCTAACTCTCTATTGAGACGGCACGACCTCGAAATTTATTTAGGTGAAGTTCTTCCAGTATCTTTGTTACTTTTAAGATACTTGTTCTTAATACTGAACTTCATTAAGAGTTTAAAACTCATCCATCACTTCAGTAACAACTAGCATTATAACTAGGATAGGGTTATTGCAGATATCAATAATGTTGAAACTATCTACATGTCGAATGACTTGTTATTATCCTTTGAACCCATGGATTACTTTTTGAGTAAAGATGGGTAGGGTTGCCATCATTGGTGGACCTTTTTAATTTAAGAGTTTCAACTCCATCTTATTTGTAGTAGAATTTACTAAATCTCTATTTAGAGGTTTAGTTAAAGGATCCGCTAAATTCTCAATTGATTTTACATAATTTAGGGAAATTATTCCACTCTTGATTAATTTCCTTATATAATCGTGTCTTAGACTCATATGTCTAGACTTTCCATTATATATTTCATTGTATGCTTTTGCTAACGTGGCTTGACTATCACACATGATAGGTATAGAAGATGTTATCTTTGGTCCCAAAGGTATCTCATATAAGAGATCCTTAAGCCACTCAGCATCTTTCCTGGTTTCCGATAATGCAACAAATTCGGATTCCATAGTTGAATGTGTTATACATGTTTGTTTCTTTGATTTCCAAGAAACAGCCCCACCACCAAATGTAAACACCCAACCTGAAGTAGATTTATTTTCACCCGTACTAGATATCCAACTAGCATCGGTAAATCCTTCCAATACAGCCGAGAATTTAGTATATTGTAGACCTAAATTCTTGATTTTCTTCAAATATCCAAGAACTCTTCCAATGACCTTCCAATGATCATTGCTCGGATTACTAGTAAACCTACTAAGTTTACTAATTGCAAATGCTATATCTAGTCTCGTGCATTGAACAGCATACATGAGACTTCCAATAGCACTTGCGTATTCCAGTTGAGCAATTTCTCTTCCATCATTTTTCATAAGCTTTGAACTTGGATCAAGTGGGGTACTACAATCTTTTATGTTCAAATGTTTGAACTTATTTATCATACACTCTCTATATAGTGTGATTGACTCAAATAATAACCCCCACTATTTTTGGTAACTTTGATACCTAAAATAGTATCCACTTTTCCAAGATCTTTCATCTTAAAAATGGAAGATAGAAACCTCTTTGTTTCTTTGATCCCATCCATGTGATTACTCATAATCAACATGTCATCAACATACAAGCAAATAAATATCACATAATTTTCACATATTTTACAATATAAACATTTATCTACACTATTATGTTTAAAGCCAAATGATATTATCACTAAGTCAAACTTTTCATTCCATTTCTTAGGTGCTTGCTTCAAACCATATAATGATTTTACTAATTTGCACACCTTTTGTTCATTTCCAGGTAGAACGAACCCTTCAGGTTGTTCCATATAGACCTCCTCATCGAGATCTCCATTCAAGAATGTCATCTTGACATCCATTTGATGAACATGCAAGTCATATATCGAAGCTAGAGCAAATAATATTCTAATAGATGTTATTCTAGCTACCGGTGCATATGTGTCAAAATAATCGATTCCTTCCTTTTGTCGATAACCTTTGGCTACTAGTCTAGCCTTAAAGGTATTAAGAGAACCATCAGTGTTATACTTTCTCCTAAACACCCATTTACATCCTATAGGTTTAGATCCGGGTGGCAAATCGACAAGCTCCCAAGTATTATTTGACATTATCGAATCCATTTCGTCCTTAATGACATCTTTCCAAAAAAATGCTATCACGTGAAGCCAAAGCTTCTTTATAAGTTTTAGGGTCGGTTTTCACTTGTAGAACAAAAGGAATTGTTCTTACAATATTCACATCATTTCCTTCTACCAAGTAAAAGGAAATATGTTGAGAATCAATCTCATCCGATCCCTATCCGAGTTCTTTTGCTTCTTCATGGTTCACTAAATTCATTAACATCTTTAGAAGATGTTTCATCTTGTGTTCCACTTGAGCTAAGGATATCATTATGAATTTCCCTCAATTCGTTATCCGAAGATAATGAATTCTCAAAGAACTCCACATCATTTGATTCGATAATCACATTGGTTTCTAAATTCAATAATCTGTAAGATTTGCTATTGTTAGCATATCCTACAAAAGCACATTTAATGCCTCTTGGACCCAACTTGGTCCGGTTAGGATTCGTGTTCTTACAATAAGCAAGACACCCCCACACTTTAAAATAATCAATGTTCGGTTTTCTTCCTTTCCACAATTCATAAGGAGAAATCTTAGTATTTTTAGAAGGAATCCTATTTAAAATCCTACATGCACTCAATAATGCTTCACCCCATAAATTAAATGACAACTTAGCATACATTAACATAGCATTTATCATATCAACTAAAGTTTTATTTTTTCTTTCAGCCAAACCATTTTGTTCGGGTGTCCTAGGTGCAGAACATTGATATACTATGCCATGTTGTTCACAAAATGAATTAAAATCACTAGAAAAATATTTACCACCTCTATCACTTCTTAGAGTTTTTATTTTCTTACTTAGGTGATTTTCTACTTCATTTTTATATGTCTTAAACATATCAAAGGCTTCATGTTTATGCTTAATTAAATAAACATATGTATACCTAGAGTAGTCATCAATAAAAGTAATAAAATATCTATTACCACCTCTAGTCAACATTTCATTTAATTCACATATATCAGTATGAATTAATTCTAAAATATTAGAAGTCCTATTAACACTTTGATAAGGCTTTTTAATCATTTTAGATTCAACACGTGTTTTACATTTATAAGCATTATTTTCATTATATGAAATCATGTCACATTTTAACATATGTTTCATAGTACTTTTACCTATGTGACCTAATCTAGCATGCCATAACGAAAATGAATCAACAACAATATAAGCAAAGTCAACTTTATTATTTAAAGATTTGTCAATAGTACAAAGTTTGACCATTCCTTCACTAGAATAGCATTTACCAACAAATTTCTCATTTAGGGATAGTACAAGTTTACCGGATTCATAAACACATTTTATGCCTGATTTTTCTAAGAGATTTTCACTAACTAAGTTCCTATTCATATCGGGAACATGTAGTACATTTGTTAAGGTAACCGTCTTGCCGGAAGTGAAAATAATATCCACGTTTCCTTTTCCATACACTTTGGATCTGACCTCGTTACCCATTTGAATATCTTGTTCTCCATCAGTTTCGAAATAAGTCTTGAATAATGACTTATCATATGATACATGTACAATTGCACATGTATCATACCACCACCCAGGAACCTTTCCCTTGATTGCATTGATTTCACTAACGGTGGCCACAATATTGTCTTCTTTGATGGAGTTCACTTTTCCTTCGGTGTTGTTCTTTTTCCGGTATCGACATTCTTTTGCATAATGTCCAGATTTTCCATACATAAAACAACTACCTTTGGTCTTTTTCTTGGAATTGTTGAAATTCCTTAAAGGCTTTCTCTTGTTGGTTTTGGTAGATGGCTCAGATTTCTCCACGGCATTAGCTTTAGATGTGCCTTCATAAGAGTTATCACTCTTATCTCTTGCCCTTGATTCCTCTTCAATTCGAAGATGTTTTTGCAATTGTTTCAAAGAATAGTTTTCGGAACTATGCATGATTTTCTTCCGGTATCCTTTCCAAGATCCGGGAAGTTTAGCAATAATAGCCCCCACTTGAAAAGTTTCCGAAATTTCAATCTTTACCACCTTCAACTTATTCACAAGTACTTGCAATTCATGTATGTGGGGAAGTATGTGAATATTTTCAAGAAACTTGAAATCAAAATATCTCGAAATTAGAAATTTCTTTGTTTCCTCTTCTTCGGCTTTGTATTTGTTCTCCAATGCTTTTCAGATTTTCTTTGCCGATGAAGTGTTGTGTAGAGATCTCATAACTGATCCGATAAAGCATTTAGGATGTGACAACGGCATATAAGTTCATCGTCTTGGTGTTTTTGTCTTTCAATCCTTACTGCATCGGTTTCTTCATTTGTAGGTTCCGGTAATGGTGCCAATTCCGGATCAAGTATGTAGAAGATCTTCAAGGTTGTAAGTAGAAACTTCAGTTTGTCTTGCCACCTTGTGAAATTCGTTCCATCAAAGTGATCCAACCGTACAAGGTCTTGATTCATCAACTTGATAGTAGTCATCGTGCTTTCGTTCTCCATTTATGTTAATATTGTTTGAGATTGTCGAAAATAAATGAAGAATACACCGAAAATTGAAGAAGAAACAAATCAATGTTGCAGCAACCAAACACGAACTTGAAGACAAGAAATCAAACTTGAAATATCCACCAAAAGACTTGATCACGATACCGTTGTCCTCAAACAATATTTGTCTCCTTTAGGATTAAAAAATGCTTGAAGGGATGATGACAAATGGTTTGCAAGATTTAAAACAAGCCTTGAAGAGATTAATGCTCAATTAATAAAGTAAAAATCGTTTAAATTCAAGAACACTCAAGAACTTTGAATATGAAGAAGGAAAATTAAAATTTGGAATGAAAATATTCTCTCAAAATGGGGCTATAGTTTTTTGTATGTTTTCTAATGTTTTTTTGTTGATCACAAACCACTTATTTATAGCCTACAATCACTGTTGTACGAAGTGGTGCAAAAAACCCTCCAAAAGCCACCAAGTTTGGACTCCAAACGGTCAAAAACGGCTTCCAACGGCCGGAAATAATTGCCATGTGGTCTCATTGGACATTGGGCCATGCGGGGACAAAATGTCCCTGCAAGTTTTACTCCATGCGGTCGCATGGAGTGGTCAAAATATATATATATTTTTTTTTTCATTCCAATATTTTGAACAATATAACAAGGAAAACAGATTTGCTGGTGCATGGAAGACGCTTTTGTGCAGATTGACGATGCTCGAGCTGTTCTTACAGACCCTGAAAAGTGGGTGTAATATGACAATAAACATAAACCCGCTGGAATACCTGAAGTACAAAATATTGGGAGACCATCTCGGGTTAAAAACAACTTTGTGAACAATGTTACTTCACAGTTCAAGCATCAGCAGTTGCAACCGCCATCACAGCAAGGATTACGTAACAAGCAATTAATCAACCAGTAGAAAGTTCTTCAACGAATATGAAGTTAGTTTGCCAGGCATGCCACCAGGAGAATCCAATAGGTGCTAACCTGCTTTTCCCCAACAAGAAGAGGCCACTAACATGCACCTGTTTAGAGTTGGCTCACAAAGTGCATATGAGAGCTCTACTTTCAGAAACTTCAGCTGAAAGAAATATACATATATATCTAATACATAAAAACGTGTAATGCGCATGCAAAAATTTAGTAAAAGTCCGTACTCCGTTCCCCAAGAAAATCCATCGTATCCCCTCATAAATCTATTTTCACAAAAAAAAAAAAAAAACCCCCACAAAATCCTATTTGAAATTCACAATCTCCGTAAACCATCAAGACGCAGTTCTAGTCCAGCAATTAGATAATGCCTTCACATAAAACTCTCTAAGCATTTGTTGTCACTAACTTACTGCCGAGTGAAGCCAGAATTTTAGTTTTTTGACTTAGCCGATCGATTGAAGGTGAAAACATTTTCTGTAGTTTTTTTATTTATGGTTTATATCTTCACCTCCACATTCCTGTTGGATTTGGCGGATTTGGCCACACTTTCAACCGATTTGATGGGCATGAACGATAGGCCTTTTCAGGCTTTTTATAGTAATTTCAGCGTTTGAGTGATATATATTTTTGTTATAGATGTATGTGGAGGAATAGTTTATTCTTCTGCCATTCTTCCTTGAAGGGGGATTTATAGTTTCAATTTTAAATGGATTTGATGGAGGCAAAATAATAATTTCATTTAACTTCGGGTTTGTCTGTTTTTAGCGAATTAATAGTCCAATTCAATTGGAAAGGAGCCAATGATCACAACTCAGGGCCTTTGGCCCTGATGCATGTCAAATGTTGGGCAAATTTCGTCGTTTAGGCCCTCAATTAAACGTTTTTGCCGTTTATGTTAATAAATTTTTTTTTTTCATTATTATGTAATTTCTTTCTGAATTTTCTTAGGGTTTCACTATTTAAACGTTGTAAGCCCTTTAAGGCATGACAGTTTTTTATGAAATAAAATATTTTCTTGAATTTCTCTTGATTGAAATTCTGTTTGTGTGAGACTTTTATCTTTCCTATAAGCTTCCCCTGCATCAGTTGGTATCAGAGCCGAAGTCGTTCCTTCACCATGTCATCAAGGAAACGTCAAGAAACTCGTGAAGCCTTAGTAGAGGGGTACATAGACGTGATAAAATCACACGACTGCGTCAACAAGTGGAGTTGCTGACATAGCAAGTCGCTGCACTTATGCCGAGCAACATACGCTTGGAGGTCGTGGTCGTCCTAGGCAGGTTTCGATTCAGGAAGTCTAATACCGTGATCGTAATATTCAGGATGTCACAATTGAAGACATTAAAGAAGCAATAGAGGAGGAAGAGTTTGATTATGAAGGTCCGTCTGTATTTGACAATGAAGACACTGAAGAAGCAACAGAGGAGGAAGAGTTTGATTATGACGGTCCGCCTGTATTTGACAGTGAAGGTGTAGAAGAAGCAACAGAGGAGGGAGAGTTTGATTATGACGGTCCACCTGTATTTGACAGTGAAGGTGTAGAAGAAGTAGTAGAGGAGGAAGAGGAGTTTGTGGTTGGTGATATGGGTCAAGCATTGGTGGTGAGGCGGAGTTTTCTGACTCCTCTGGAAAATAACACTGACTGGTTCCGTAATGATATCTTCCAGTCGACGTGTATTGTTGGGGAAAAAAAAGTGTGTTGCTTCCAGATAAGGGCTCAGTAAAAACAGTTGGGGATGTCGCCAATTTACTGACCATAGTGAAGTTCGAGACAAATATGGAAGGATATGGGGTAGTGTATGTGCTGGTGGAAAAGTTAGCTGACAGTGAGCAGGAGGTCACTCGCAGGGTTCAGCCATTGCTAGAGGAGTTTCATGAGGACTTCCCAGAAGAGCCTCCAGATGGATTGCTGCCAGAGCTTCCATTTCGTGGTGATAATTCTGATAATGATGAGGTTTCTTCCCCGTCAAATTCGAGGGCGAATTTTTCTCAACCCGGAGAGAATGATGAAGGCAAAATAATAATTTCATTTAACTTCGGATTTGTCCGTTTTTGGCGAATTGATAGTCCAATTCGATTGGAAATGGGCCAATGATCACAACTCAGGGCCTTTGGCCCTGATGCACGTCAAATGTTGGGCAAATTCCGTCATTTAGGCCCTCAATTAAGCGTTTTTGCCGTTTATGGTAATATTTGATTTGACAATATCTCATTCAATAAAATTCGGATTGCGATTCCGTTTGTTGGGGGACGACCCTGGTGATTAGGAGAATCAAGATCCATCATTATCTCATTTTTTTTTTCCATTTTTGGAAAAAATATTATTTTTTCATTATTATGTAATTTCTTTCCGAATTTTCTTAGGGTTTCACTATTTAAACGTTGTAAGCCCTTTGAGGCATGACAGTTTTTGATGAAATAAAATATTTTCTTGAATTTCTCTTGATTGAAATTTTGTTTGTGTGAGACTTTTATCTTTCCTATAAGCTTCCCCTGCATCAGGATCCGATTTTAATGGATTTAGGGTAATTTTTCACAGGTTAAATGGATTTTACTTGCTTCAGAAAAATGAAATGAATTTTAAATGAAATTCTAGAATGTAAACTCAAACAACTACAAAACTGAGATAATAATTTATTAATTTTAACTCAAAAGTTTAATACCTTTATTATCTTTAAAATCTTGATTTTCTCAATTATCAGAACAAATAGGGACAATAACACTCTTTCTCAAGCATCTTTTTTCCCTTTAGAATCTCGAACAACCATGTTAATCATACCTACATATTTCTGGGAATTTAATTTGTTGCATTTAAGACACGCTATAATTACTGGGCGTGGTCACTTAATCAATGATAATCTTCTAATTATGCACAAATTTATATTTAATAATGAACGTGGGTCACACATTCTATTAAATTTATCGTGATTGTTTATTCGTCATTTCCCATGTTTTATGTATAAGGAGCATATGAATGCCAGAAAGCTATGAAGGGTAAA
Source organism: Fraxinus excelsior (assembly GCA_019097785.1). NCBI lineage: Eukaryota > Viridiplantae > Streptophyta > Magnoliopsida > Lamiales > Oleaceae > Fraxinus > Fraxinus excelsior. The sequence continues at coordinate 23,416 of JAGHKM010000059.1, forward strand.
TTTGTTAGGCTTTATACTTCCATTTCCTTGTTAATTTTAGATCATTAACCAGATTGCAGATTATGTTAATTTGTAAGGACTCTTCCTTGCCGCATGGATATTTTTTCCCTGAGATTCTCCATGTTCCGTATCGGAAGCAATGGAGTGTAACGAAGAAGTGATTATTAGGGCTAAAATATTGAACAAAAGAAGATGGAAGTTAAGGATTTTATTGGTGCAAGGAAGATTGCGATGAAGTTTAGCCGTTGCTAAGCACTGAACTCATATTTTAATCATTTGATGTAAAACACTTCAGTAGTACACTCCACCCATTTTTTCTGGATGATGGTCGCAACACGAGTTCTTGTTGACTACTTCGCTCGTTCTCAAACTCTCAACTCATCAAGATATTTTGTCAATCAAATTGATATCTTCCATTGATAAATAAAAGAACCATAAAATATATACATAATACTTTCAAGGATTAGATGAAATATCCGATGTTTAAATGGAATTCAATTCTGTAAATGGTCAGGGCCTTGCATGAAATTCGACATGTGGTTGTAACTTTCAACTATTTATGCAATAAGGACAAATCGGAAATCCAAATAGTGAATCAGTCCATACTACAAATTTTCAGAACAAAGTGCCAGTCCGGGTACATATGTTGTGGACAAATTATTGATAATCAAAATATGATTTATGTCACACCAATCTTCTCCTCACAAACACTCAATTTATATTATCACAAGTGGTTATTGACACTTTAATTCTCATGCTTGATATCGTTTAAATGCATATATAAATGAATAAATTATATTTTATTTATTATAAAATATTATTTTATCACATTAAAATATACTATATGGGCATACAACTCTACAATAATATCTAAGTTAATTTCATTATGACCTCCTTGCTTTTCACTTAGTATCACCATGGCCGTCGAACTTTGATTTGTTTATTACAAAGTTCAGATAAATAGCGCTAGGGATCCATAACGACCTTTAAACCTATTGATGAGGGTTCCTGAACTTCTAGTACTCGAGTTTCTAAAACTTGTTGAGGTCATTTTGTAATGAAAAACGTCACTTTTTTACAATTTAAAGAGTCATCGATTTGGTTGAAATTTGAATTGAATTTACTGGATACATCGACTCTCTTTTTATAGTTGAAAGGATGCTCATGTCTTTTAACTTTAGCTTATTTTAGTAATTTTTAAACCTTGACAAGGGCCTTTTTCAAAAAAAGAAAACTATAAAATAGGCACTATAAATTAAAGGTTAAATATATTCACACCATAATTTTTATTAACTACACCACATTTTAGTTACAATGAATATTCCTAAACTTTTCTTATTTTTACACTTATGTTCTCAACTTTAAATAAAAAATAAAAAAATTATGATCAACCCTCTATTAGTTTTCACATCTTGTCCATAGAGACGGTTTTTGTCTAAAATATTTGTTACGAAGGTCAAAAACACATATTTATCCCTCATATTTTTAAATAATCGAAATAAATAACTAATACAAAACATAAACAAAATATTTGCACATCTTTTCTTGAGTTAGTAAAATATTTGGATGAAAATCATGATCAGAGATAAAATGTATTAATTAATTAAAAGTTAAGACAAATTATTTTAAGATAAATTGCATATCATTACACATAGTTTTGAACGATAACTAATAAATGATTCTCATATCTTAAAAATGGGAACAATTTTGTTAATAAAATATACAAAATGTAAAATAAAACATATAACCATTATAACTAATAATGAGTTCACAAAATCATTAATTCAAAGATACAAAATTAAATAGTGACAAATAACTTAAAAACATTATTTTTATCTCAAATAAATAAATTAAAGTAATGACTAAACGGTCCAACCACTGACCTGATGACCCAGTACGATCAGGTCGATTCTCGGTCTAATAACTATAGTTATGAAAGCTTTTCCTTAAGTAATTAATTATAAGTTTTCATTGTATCAAAAAAAAAAAATTATATTTGCATCATCAAATATTAATATGAAGAATTCTGACATAAACACACCAACCACATAATTGTCAATTGGAGAAATGTTTGATAAAATATCAATATGTGCTCCACAAATTTATTCCAAGTAAGCACTCAATAGTTTAATGGTTCTAACCTGCTCTAAATTATGATAAAAAGTCCAAGGGTCGCCTTAATGAACATTTGAAGTAACCCTTAGCAGAACGATTTATTAAAATAATCGATAGACATGCTGAACTTATAATGTTAAATTTCCAACCTTTAGTCTCCCCGAAACCATTCCTTATAGCATCCTTTACCAGAATGACCATCTCATTTTGTCCAACCCCTCTCTGAGGCGTCATGTTTCTTTTAGATATACATTGTATATTTTATTTAAAAGAAATAAATTAATTGGGGCAATTGGGTGGGTTGTGAAAGATGTGAAACTTATGAGGGAATCGTGACACGTAATAAAGTAAATTTTTTTGTCCAACTATCGTTCTCAAATAGACTAAATTTTAGTGTAAATTTTAATTCCAGTTCTAGTTTCAATCTAAATCGATGTAGTAACCAATTAACAAATCAACTGTTTATATTTTAACAAAACTATACTAACCTGAACTAAATTAACCTGTGTAACCTAATTTGCAGATACTCTTGGGACTTAGTGGTTTGGAATTACGATTTCACTTAAGTGAATTTAACATTGATTCAGTCCAAATTCATTCAATCTCTTTTTCATGTGTCAACAATCGAATTAACTTATTGTAGCTAGTGATCTCTCTCGAGTAATAGTATCCTATTCAGATGCCCAAATTTGCTATATTTCTATATAAATTTACACACATATGAATGTTTTAACCTAGAGGAATTATATGTAGATTGCATAGTCCATAATTATCTCTCAATTTCTTATATTAATACTTGTTACTTATTGCACGAGCTAGAATCATACACCACCTCTCGGTCTTAGTATTATCCTTATATCTGTCAATTGGTGATCAACCAATTGAAGCATTAAACATACAATAAATAATTAACACATAATCAAGTTGTATGAAATGAGAATTAAATAAACATTAAACCTAAACAACATTGTTCATCCCTTATCATTTTTTTCTTTATAAGGGAAGTACTATTTCCTCATTTACTATTTTCATCATGTAACCACAGTATTCCTCAGCCACAAGGGCACATTAATAAAATATCGGATGAACCGCCCTCCTTTTACCCCAAAAAAAAAAAAAAAAAAAAATTAGCCAATCATAATTGTGGAATTAATTGACAAAATAATGAAAAATATCACCAGGTTAAATACAATGATTAAAGAATTTAATCCATGTAATTATTGTTCTTTGGCACCCAAATTCCAACAATAATCTTCAAGTCTTCCTTGATTGGTTGTATATCTCCACGCCAATTGTGTACTTCAATTTTCAAATCTCAATTTGAGATACAAATTTTGAGGATTCAATATACTTGTATGTGCCTTAAAATTGTATCTCTAGCCTCCCTTAATTTTTGAATGAAAGAATCCTATTTATAGACCTAATTTAGGTCTAAAATAAAGTTCTAAGAGGATAGGGAACCATGATTTTAGTCCAGTAGGATATCTAAAATTGCTGGAATTTAATCTTTCCTTGTGTGATTGGGTCTTTGTTTCCCCTTTTAATTTAGATTAAGTCCTTAAATTTTGCAACTGAGGTCCTTCAACTTTAAAACGTAACTTCTTGATCTCCAACTTCCAAAATATATCCAACTTTACTCCTTTTCAATCAATTATTGTTTATTTTCATCTGTTTTTGTCCAATCCCGAGTTTTCTCCACAAATAATAAAAAAAAAAGATATGAAGTTAAGTATCAAATTCATTAAATTATTCTCAAAAGTCATGTTTTGATGGCTAGGATAAGTATAATATATTTACACTTACCGGTTCACATCCTCATTAGCCACAAGACTATTTAATGGAGTATGATTAGACCTTAGGATAAGTTCGTCCATAAATGAAAGAGTGAATTGCCTATTTGGTCACTGAACTTTCAAAATCACCCAAATTATCACTAAACTTTACAAAAGATTTCCACAAGGTCACTGAACTTTAAAAATCACCACATTCATTACTGAACTTTGCAAAATGTTTCCTAGTGGTCACTAATTCAATGATCTCCTAAGAAACCTTTTGTAAAGTTTAGTGATCCCGTGGAAACATTTTGCAAAGTTCAGTGATGAATGAGGTGATTTTTAAAGTTCAGTGATCTCGTGGAAACATTTTGTAAAGTTTAGTGATGATTTAGGTGATTTTAAAAGTTCAGTGACCCCTTGAAAGCATGACTGAAAGTTCAGTGACCAAATAGGCAATTCACTCTGAAAGAAAGGTTGGAGCCCATCCATGAGGCTATGTTAACCTTGATTTTATCAGCAACGAGGCATCCATCGCTATTCAAGGCAAGTAAATGACACTTTCTCCTTAAGACAAAATTATCCCGCAACGGTGCTAACGGATTACGGCACTTGTCTCCCAAGATACAACGAATACAACTTGTGGTAAAAGCACTTCAAACCACAAGTAACAGCAAACTCGAACGAAATTCTTCCCTCTACAAGAAGATGATTTGCAAAATTATTTTGTTGGAGATTTTTTGCAAAAAAAAAAAAAATTAATAATAATGATTGATGTAAGGCTGAATGTAAATGATATGGAATGTATAATGGATGTCCAAAGGATCCTATTTATAGAAGAAAAAGAAAAGAGATTGTAAGTGAAGTATCAAGAGCCGAATTCCGCAACCTTCACGAAGGAAAGCATTCATTACTGTCGCTAGCCTCCTCTAGCTCGAGCGATAGTGATTCCCATTCAATAGAACCTCTGTCACTCACATGTCGCTCAAGCACTAGGCGAGCTATAGAGTTAGGCATTTCTCCCGACCAGTTTTTCCTCTTTTCTATCCAAGTTTCGACCATAAGTTCTCATTCATCTGGAATTGGTTTTGAAATTCTAAATACACCACGATCTCCTAACGGAGTAGAACAAGTTAGTCGATTTATATTTGTAATTTAACTATTGGATCAAGTCCGAATATTTGGCCAAAGTTGACACAAGTCAGTTTCTTAAGTTGTATACTTACTAAATTTTCATTTTCTGAACCAAATTCCAACAGAACCTTCGTTTGGTTAAAAAAAACATCAAAATCTGATAATCAGGTCTTGATTGTAGATTTTCAGATTAATGACTCAATCTGCTGCTCTTGATAAACATAGCAGTAGTGGAGCAATTTTTCATATTATTCATCTCTCTTGGAGGCAAAATTATATAGGTACAGAGACAACTAATTTAGAAAACATATAAACTAATTGACCTATTTAAGTAATTACAGGAAACACACCAATTACAATATAAATTAGGAAATTCTATAGATCTTTCCTATCATTAACAAAATCATATGATACTCTAAGATCTCCCATAATTATGCACAAATCATTCTAACACTCTCCCTCAAGTTGGTGCATAGATATCTTGCATGCCCAACTTGTCTAGTGAGTTGAAAAACATTCTACTTGAAACTGCCTTGGTTAGGATATCAGCTAACTGGTCTTCAGATTTTACGAATGGAACTTCAATAATTTGAGCATCCAACTTTTCTTTAATGAAGTGCCTATCTATTTCTACATGTTTGGTGCGATCATGTTGTACGGGATTGTGGGCTATTGCAATTGCAGATTTGTTGTCACAATATAAAGGCATAGGACTAATAGGTATAAAATCCAAGTCTTTCATTACAGCCTTCACCCATAATAATTCACATACACCTTGAGCCATTGCCCTATACTCAGCTTCAGCACTTGATCTAGATACAACCTTCTATTTTTTACTCCTCCAAGTAACTAAATTACCACCAACAAAGATGAAATAACCTGTAGTAGAACGTCTGTCAATATTATTTCCTGCCCAATCAGAATCAATATAACCCTTAATATCCAAGTGATCATTCTTTGCAAACATAATCCCTTTCCCTGGAGCACTCTTCAAGTATCGTATAACTCGATTCACAGCATTCATACGTCTTTCACTGGGAGTGTGCATAAATTGACTGATGACCAGGTCTGGTATGAGATAAATAAATTAACCTGCCTACAAGTGGTTGATATCTCTCTTTGTTGGCTGGAACATCACTAAGGTTTTCATGAAGCTTGTGATTCTGTTCAATTGGAGTTTCAGCTGGTTTGCAATCTAACATTCCCGTATCAGCTAATAGATCTAGTACATATTTTCTCTGGGACAGAAATATACCCTGATTTGACCGAATCACCTATATGCCAAGAAAATACTTCAAATCTCCAAGCTCTTTCATCTCAAATTCTCTTGATAAATATTTCTTCAATTTTTCAATCTCAGAAATATTGCTTCCAGTAAGTATCACATCATCCACATAAATAATTAAAGTAGTCACATTGTCCCTTTTGTGCTTTAGAAATAATGTGTGGTCTGAGTTGCTTTGTTTATACCCAAAGTTCCTCATTACAAGTGCAAATCTTCCAAACCAAGCTCGAGGAGATTGTTTTAAACCACACAAGGCTCTTTTTAACTTGCACACTATTCCCGTCTTCTCTGAAAGTATTGGTCGAAGATCCATGAACACCTCTTCTTGAAGTTCCCCATGAAGAAAAGCATTCTTCACATCATATTGCAACAATGGCCAGTTTTGATTAACAGCCACAGAAAGTAGTATACGTACAGTATTAATCTTTGCCACAGGAGCAATTGTCTCATTGTAATCCACCCCATACTTTTGAGTGTATCCTTTTGCAACCAATCTTGCCTTGTACCTTTCTACCGAGCCATCAGCTTTGTGTTTTATGGTGAAAATCCATCGACATCCAACAGTCTTCTTTCCTGGAGGCAAGGGTACCACATCCCAAGTGCTATTCTTTTGTAATGCTCTCATTTCTTTAGCCATAGCTTCGGTCCATTTGGTATTTGCTAATGCATCGTGCAACTGTCTTGGAATAGATACAACATATATTTGACACAAGAATGATTCATATGACTTGGAAACTCTATGAGTTGACACGTGATTGCTAATGAGGTACTTTTCTTTACTATTTAAATCTGCATCATACTGGGTTTTTGGTTTACCACGATTTATGCGATTTGGTAATTGATATTTTGGCAATTCAGATTCAAGTTCAAGGTCAGGTTCAGGTGTAGTGTTCAAAAAATCACTGGTTTCATCCAAAGTTTCATTAGGTTCAGAATGTACCTCATTTGTAGCCTCTGGAGTAGATTGAATGTGCTGTGGATAGAGAGAGGAACTGTCTGTAGTACTATCAGCAATATTAGGACATGCTGTCGAGCTATTTCCTTCTTCCAAAGAGTTTCTGTTATATAGAGTATCATGTCTCTGATCACTAGTTAGAGATGTAGTATCAATAGGCATATCATCATGGCTATTCCCTTCAAAAATACCATCCATCTCCCCCTAAAGAGGAGAGCCATCAGTAGAGAAATAGGCCAAATCCTCATTAAATGTCACATCCATAGTGATATAAATCTTTTGGGCAGGCAGGTGATAACAACGGTATCCTTTCTGATGAGAACCATATCCTACAAAAACACATTTGATAGCCCGAGGTGATAGTTTGCTACGTTGATGAGAGTGAGTGTGGACATAAGCGACACATCCAAAGACTTTGGGAGGGAGATTAGAGACAGGGGGCATATCTTGTATCTTTGCAGCGAAGAACTGAAGAGGAGTTTGAAATGCAAGAACACTAGAAGGGACTCGGTTGATGACATACATAGCAGATAGCAAAGCAGCACCACACAAATATTTAGGAACATTCTTTTCAATTAATAAAGCTCCAGTAACCTCTAGAAGTTGGCGATTGCGTCGCTCCGCAACACCATTTTGTTGTGGTGTATTAGTACATGATGTTTGATGGACGATGCCTTGTGACTGAAAGAAAACAACAAGCTCATTTGTGAGATATTCACCTCCATTGTCTGAACGTAGTACTTTGATAGTTGTAGAAAACTGATTTTGGACCATAGTGCAAAATTGTTTAACAACTTCGTTTACATCACTCTTGTGCTTAAGTAGATAAATCCATGTGATCCGAGTGCAATCATCAATGAAGGTAATAAACCATCGCATACCACAAGAAGTAGAATGTTGTGAGGAACCTATACATCCGAATGAATTAGAGTAAATGGAATTGATGCTTTATTATCAATTTTTGGAAATACTGTACGGTGGCTTTTAGCTAAGATACAAGTCTCACAAGTAGAACATTTAAATTCTTTATTACAAGACTCAAACAAGGTTGGGAAAAGATGCTTCAAGTAGCCAAATGATGGATGTCCAAGACGTTGATGCCATAACCAAATCAATTTTTCATTCTCCAGGACATGCTTACTAGTCTGATTTGCTGAAATATTTTGAGCAGTTTGCTGAAAGTACCACAAGTCCCCTCTCTTAAAACCACGTCCAATCTCCTCCTCAGTATGTAGGTCCTGAAAAATACAATGTGTTGGGGAAAAATGATAGGAATATGCAGTCATGAGTTTAGACACAGACAACAAATCAGTTTCTAAAGTGGGAACTAGAAGAACATTGGACAACTTGATGTTGGGTGTAAGCTGAATGGTACCAATACCAGCAACAAAGATTATCTGACCATTGGCAGTTCTGACAAAGTATTTTGAGCAATTTTTAGTGAGGGAAGTGAATTTCTTAGGGTTATTAGTCATATGATCCATTGCTTCAGTGTCAATTCTCCATGCATTATCACAAGCAGAAGTAGAAGTACATAGAGCATAATCAAAGTTACCTGACTTGGCCTCATCTTCATTTTCAATAGTTGTAGTGGTAGCAAGTGATGCTCTACTTCCTTGTTTTTTTTGTAATAAGTTCATCTGCCCGATCAGGTCGACCATGAAGCTTCCAACATTTGTCCACAGTATGATTTTTACCATTACAATGAGTGCATTTACGCTCATCTTTAGCCGAATTTGATCCACCAGAACCAGATTTGAAGAAGGGTTTTGGAGACTCATATAAGCTGCCCTCCTTCCCTTTACGTGCAGCTAAGGCACTACCACTTGTATTTTCCTCACTCCCCATAGTTTTTAAGCGAGTATCCTCCTCACAAATCATGGAATAATTTTCTAGGACATTGGGAAGGGGTTCAGAACGAAGCACTTGGGCACGAGCTCCATCGAGATGAGAATCTAATCCTGCCAAAAAGATGTAAACATGGAAATTTGTAACAGTTGATAAGTGAATGCAGAGGTCAATTTCATTCTTGATCTGAGGAGAGTTGATAGCATCAAGTTCCTGCCATATAGTTTGTAATTCTTCATAGTAAACTTCAAGGGTACGACCTTCTTGTTTGATGTTGACAGATCTCCGTGTTAACTCAGATATTCTGGAGGAATTGTTACTTACAGTATAGGTCTTCTCTACAGCATTCCAGATTGCCGTTGCTGTAGGAAGACGATCAAAGAGAACTCTCACATGTTTCTCCATTTAATTGAGAAGCCATGTCTGAACAGTGCAATTTTCCTCCTCCCAAGTTTCATAGGCTTCAACATTAGTTTTCTCAGGGGCCTTCTTCGTACCAGTAATATAGCCAAGTTTCTTCTTGCTGGCAATGGACATGCGAGCAATACGAGCCCAAGAATCATAGGTATTTCGACCAGTCAGTTTTTCAGGTGCAATTCTGAAATTATCAAACGTGTCACCAACCATTTTTGTAGAGAAAATATAAGGGTAGTAGCGGAAGTATTGATTTAGGAGAGGGTAGCCGTGGAAATATTATAGTTTACAATTTCAGAAGCAGGTATATCAATTATGTCAGCTTTGATATCATGATAAACATAGCAGTAGAGGAGCAGTTTTTCATATTATTCATCTCTCTTGGAGGCAAAATTATATAGGTACAGCGACAACTAATTTAGGAAACATATAAACTAATTGACCTAATTAAGTAATTACAGGAAACATACCAATTACAATATCAATTAGGAAACTCTGTAGATCTTTCCTATCATTAACAAAATCATATGAATGAAACTCTAAGATCTCCCATAATTATGCACAAATCATTCTAACACCTCTTTGGTTGGTAAAAATCTCAAACTCTTCCATTTGTGTATTGAATTTTGATGGCATCATCCTTTTTGCTGTTTTCTTTTCTTTTAGGGGGTTTGAGATTTTTTTTTTTTTTTTTTTTTTTTTATCTGTCAGCCTTTCCCTAGCCCTTTTCTTAGATGGGTTTAGTCTCTAAGGAGGTTGAGAGAGGTTTGATATTGGGATTTTTGGTTGATTTGTTAGCGGTGCCCTGTAAAATGCTAGTGTCTGCCTGAAAAAGGTTCTAGCTTTGAAGTATTTTGGCCTTTCTGTCCATTGAGTTAATCTGTTATTGTGTTCTTGTATGATTACATGCTACTTTTTTATGGTCAAAAGAGTTCACATTTTCTTATGGATAAATGAAAATTGTGCAATTATTTGAAGAGAACATGTTCTCTTTTGCGGGTTTACATGCATGTTCAATTCCCTAGTGTGTGCTTTTAGGTGCATGGAAATATTATTGTAGGTTTACCCGAGGAGAAATTTTGTAGTAGGTTTTTGAGGTGATGAAAAAAGAAAGAAGAAACAAGGCTGCAAGAATTAACTGCAAAAGCAGCTTAGTTCCAGGTAATGCACGCTCAAGCCGAAACCATCATTTCAATTTTATTATTTTTTAATTGTATTTAACAGGTGTGTTTGTATGGAAATAGATATCAATTCGTCTCACACTTAGTGATTATGGTAATGTCTGTATGAATGTTCATTTGTCATGATTGCTTACCTTTTTTGTTGAAGACAAATCTCCATAGCTATTCTGTTTACGGTTTTGCTACCGGTACATCGGGGTGTACATCGAGGTGTACACCCCCCTCACATGGGGATGGGACCCGCTTAAATAAAAAAATATTTTATGCAGTGGGTCCCACCCCTCATGTGAGGGGGGTGTACACCCCGATGTACAAAAGTTGATGTACAAGTAGACTTTTTCTTCTGTTTATCCATTTCCTTAAGCCAACACATCTAATGGCTTCTTTCTGGCTTTTGTTATGTTATAAATGCCGAACAATTAAGCCCCCGTTTGGCCTCATTATCCAAAAAATTTATTATTCTCTCTCTTATTTTTAACCGCACAAAATTCTATAAAATAACATTACACGTAAATCGAAAAATTTTCTTTCTTTTTCAACCACACATTTTTCAAAAAAAAAAAACAATATTTCAAAAATTATAATATCTAATAATGGGGCCAAATGGGGGCTAAATCAAGAATCAAAAGGGACCTTAGATCTATATCAGTCATTCTGTTTGTTGACTGACCTATAAACCAATGATTAAAATACTGTACCTAAGTAGCCTACTAAACATACAAAAGAGAACATGTTCCTTTCAAATAATTGCACAATTTCATATATCTACCTGAAAATGTGAATTCTTTTAACCATAAAATATTATGTTTATGGGTCTCCAAATTTTCAGGGCCAGCCTCAAGAACGCCCTAAGAAACCAGGTAAGAAATAGTGTAAGAATTTCCTTTGCGATGAAATATAATAGTACAGATAAAAGGTTGTCTTAATGTACGTTTGAAGTAACCCTTAACAGAATCATTTATTAAAATTAACAGACGGGTGCTAAACTAATAATGTTAAAGTTCCAACCTCTAAAAGTGTTCCAAAATAATTCCTTCTAGCATTCTTTACTAGAATGACCACCTCATTTTGTCAAACCCTTTCTGAGGTGTCGTGTTGATATTAGATATATATCATATATTTTCAAATACTTCAAGCCCTGTAAATATTTAATAGTCCACGATTGAGCATTTGGGTAAGTGTGCTTGCAAATGAGAGGGTGAAGCCCATCCATGAGACTATGTTGGCCTTGGTTTTATCAGCAATTGGTTGCATCCACCACCTTCATGGGATCCCTTTAAACACAGAAGGACAGCCAAATACCAAAATGGTAAGCTGCACCATTTCATTCTAACTGAAGAAAGAAGGGCATGTCCACGTCGCAAAACAATGGATTTTCCAAGAATAATTTTATGTTCTCCCTCTTTAAATTTACCTGATAACAAACCCATTAAAACCCAAGGCCTCAGACATAGTCATCATCTCGCAAAGTGTTCTTTTCAAAATAAATAAATCATCAGCGTATAGTAAATGAGCAGGTGCCATGACTCCTCGTGAAGAGGACATGGGTTGTAGAACCCCCTTTGAAACCAGGGAAGAAATGTATCTTCTAAGAAAGTCCTTTGTAAAGAAAAATAATAATAGACATAAAGGGTCGCCTTAATAAACATTTTAAGTAACCATTTATTAAAATTAACTGACAGATGTGCTAAACTAATAATGGTAAAGTTCCAACTTCTAAAAGTGTCCCCAAAACCATTCCTTGTAGCATCCTTTACTAGAATGATCACCTCATTTTGCCGAAACCCTTTTTGAGACATCACGGTGCTCTTAGATAAGTAGAATATATTTTATTTGAAAGAAATAATTAAATTGGAATAGTTGATCGAGTGATAAATGATGTGGAATTTATATGGGAGGTCCGCGGTTCAAATCTCATAAGCCATGAAAACCCAAAGACTCTGACATAATCTTCATGCTGCGAAGTTTTTCCTTTGCAAAATAAATAAATCATGAGCATACAGTAAATGACCAGGTGCCATGACTCGTGTAGAGGACATGGGTTGTAGAACCCCTCTGAAACTAGGAAAGAAATGTATCTTTTAAGGAAGTTCTTTGCAATGAAAAATAATAATAGAGATATAGGGTCGCCTTATTGAACATTTGAAGTAGCCCTTGACTTAAAAATTTATTAAAATTAATTGAGAGATGTGCTAAACTTATAATGTTAAGAGTTCCAACCTCTAACCGTGTCCCTCAAAATCATTCCTTATATTATCCACTAGACTGACCATCTTATTTTGTTGAACACCATTCAGAGGCGTCATTTTATTGTTAGATATATGTCATGTATTTTATTCGAAAGAATTATTTGAAAAAAAAGAATTAAATTATGAGGCCTCTTTGATCTAAATAAATAATTTTTTTTATTGTTATTATTTTCAGGTTTATTTCTGTCAAACTAGCTAGGAAAGTAAGACTATTGGAGACAGTTATCGGATGAATTAGTGAAATAGTAAAAATCACTTTTTTTTTCTACTAAATTCTAACTTATTAGTGGAGGTTATAATTTGTTTCTATGTACATAAAGCTTCTTTACCTTGGAAAACTTACAAATCATTTTCGTCTTCTGAACTCTATAAGAAAAGATTTTATAATTATTTTTTTGTATTTTGTTCTTGAGTAGAACTTGAGAGTTTTGAAAATCGTTTATTATTGCACAACAAGTGATTCGATCATTGTATCGTGGGAGTAATTGTCTACTAAAGTCGTAGCAACTAATGGAAAACTATTTAACTTTAGGATTTCATGCTTCCACAAGTCTGGATCTTTCTTAGAAAGGTATCTACAACTAATTTTTATCCTAAAGTTTTCACAAAAAGAATGTTTATCAAAAGTGCTGAAGGCAATCTGAAGCTAAAGCAATGCTATCCTCAATATTTCCACAACTGATAAATTCAAATATATTATGTCCCACAATTCTCGCCCCTATAATTGCTAACCTTCTTTCCAATGTCAAAGTGATAAGTATGAACAGGAAATTGCTCAGCACAATTTATCGAAACTGATATGGTGAATTTGCCTTTACAAGATAGTGCCTAGTGCGGAACAATTATCTGGAGAAGAATTTGTTCATCTTAATGTATATGCAGGGTGTTGGTCCCAATCGAATTTGTCAAAACATTCAAAAACCAAAAGCATTTGCAGAGAGTAATTCACGTGCTCTAAACGCTACTCACCCGTTGAGCATTCAAAAAGTAGATATTGCTTTAAATCCACTAAAATCAGCCAAGAAGAGTACAGTACAAATGTTCAAAGAAATCAGAGGCTTCTTCCTGATTTCTTCTTGGTTTTCAATCTTCGCCTCACACAAATTCACCACAGCACACTCCCCCCAATCTCTCAAAATATACACTAAGTATAATATAGAAATCCACTCAAGATTACAGACAGGTGCGGACGTAGAACTTTAACGTTGGAGGGCACAATCGAACTTGCAAAGAAGTTGGGAGAAATTTTACAATCGAGAATTTACATCCAAAAAAATTATACCTCATGTAATTTTACATCCGAAAATTTATATGGGATATGACTTTTTCGGATGTAAAATTTTGAAATTTTTTGAAAATCTTCTAATAAAATGATGAAAATTACATTGAGAAATTTGTATCGCAAAAATAATAAATGTTAATGAAATAATTGATAAACAAATGTGAGTTAGACGTCTTTTTAAAGACTCACGTTTAATGTATTTTTAACTATTTTCGATATATGTTTGAACTATTCGATATGCCCATAATGTAGTTCTTGAAATAAGTTTTGAAATGATATAAGCAATTTGTAGATTCGATTAGCGTACGATCGTCGGAGAATTTTTAAAATTAATATATTATCGAAATTCAAATTTATTTTGATTTTGCCCCTATTTGGTGGAGATTAAAATCAAATTTTTAGTAAATTTTGATAAAAATTAAATAATTATGGATTCCATGAAATATGTTATTAAAATTAATTGTTAACTTTGATTTAGATTAAAATTTAAATTTCAATCGATACCAAACATGATTTTATTAAATAAATAAAAAAATCCAAAGTTGGGGGGGCCACGTCCCCCCCCCCCCCAGACCCCCCGGGTCCGCCTGTGATTACAGAGATTGAGCCAAATGAAGAACACGAAGAGATGGATAGAAAACCCTACGTAATGCGCGCACGCAGTCAACATATATGTGAAAACATGTCAAAGAGGCTATTTATATGGCCAAATCATTTTACAGATTGATGCCCAAAATTGAACCAGGTGTAAGCCCGGATTTTATAGACCTCCACAAAGTTAAAGGCATATTTTCATAATGTTAGTTTACAAGTAAATAGGCCAACCCGGATTGTCCTTCATTTTTGGGCTCAAATTCACAGCCCAGTGACTGAAATAGTGAGGTATCCCAATCAGGGGCGGAGCCAGCCGTTTGAAGTTGGGGGGTCCCAGAATTAAAGATATAGAGATGAAGGGGTGGGGAGCCACGGGGGTTCGGGGGCAGCGCCCCCGAATATTATTAATTTTTTTTTTTTTTTTGATACCTTATTAACATAAAAACCAAAAAAAAAATATAAAAGAAAGTACCAATATTTAATTTAGCAAAATCATACCTTATTACAAGTGTTTCTTTCGAGTTCTCATACTTTGAAAACGGAAACGAAAAATGAAATTGGTAGGGTTTAAGATTTTTATTCAATTTGAGGACAAAATGGTAATGGTAAATACAAAAAGAACCAAAAAAAAAAATTTAGTCAAAATTTTTTTTTGGGGGGGGGGGGGGGGGGGGGTCCGGGTCCCCCCAGGACCCCCCCTAGCTCCGCCCCTGATCCCAATAATTTAACGTGGGGCATTAACTTCGATCAATACCTTGATGAAAGGACTTATCAAAGGAGGATCAAGGCAAGGGTTGAATCTAAAAAAGTTTTTCGAAGTTTAACATTTTATAATTATCTCAAATATATAAAGAAATAATCACTACAGATATGTCAACAAGAATAATATGTTTTTGAATTGACATTTTAATATATATTTTTGGAATTTCATTGTCTCCACTGTTTTTATTCTCCGTGAACCAATCATTAGAATTTTCTGTCTTGATTTACTGGAAAATATTGGAAAAATTGTCACCTGTGGATTATATCAGTGTTTCAATTTGATCTACTACACAAATTTATTCACCGTAAACATGTAAGCACTCAAGTCTAAAGAATAAATTTTTTTCCTAAATTGTGACTAAAAATACAAATAAAATTCGAAAATAGAACAACAAATGATGCTACCAATTCTGATGATTACTTCTTCACAATTATTCTCGAAAATCAGTAGGCAAAGAAAAATTATTGTGAGAATTATATATAATGAAGCATTTTTATAAATAATAAACATTTGATATTTTATTGCAGAATGATCATAATCAATAGATTTATTGGAAGTTGCTACAACTCGATGAAAAGAGTCGAATTAGCTAGGGTTTTGCCAAGCGAGCAGCCGCGGCCAGGGCATGATGGCAGCACTTAGGGTCATATCCAAACTCATGTTCGCAGCACGGAGGCAGACCAAATGCATGACCACTGTTCAACAAAGCCATGGCAATGGTGACTAGTAAAGCCACCACCACCATCTTCTTCATAACAAATTTCTTAAGAACTCCTTCCATGTCAATACTCTTAATTCAATTTTGTTTTATTTTTTCTCTTCTTCAGTATGCAATTTGTGTGAGAGTGTCTATAAATAGGTGGATGTACATTAAATGAACAGAGATTCTATGCATAGACATTTCTTTGCTGTTATATTTTTTCCATATTTAATTGTTAGTAAATTCGACGAGATTATATGAAATTATATAAATATATTCATTAATATTGAAATTACAACCAGACTGATCTGTACGAATACTGATATATATGGCCGCTGTAAGGTAAGCCAGCCTGTAATATTCTGTCTATTTATTGCACGTTGAAGCAAAAAGTGATAATCATGAAAAAAGTATTAATTGTTGTTAATAAATTAGTATTTGTGAATTACCATTGTCCCCATTTAGTCCTAATTATAACCTATAAATATGATATAATTGTTTTCAATAAAATACACATAAAAGTATATTTATTAGCACGAGTACCTAGTCAACGAAGCAATAAAATTTGATTTTTTTTCTTTAATTCAAAGCAAGTTAGAAAACTTCCTTTCTCTAGAAAACAAAAAGTTAGTATTCTCATTTTCGAATTGTGTAATGACAAAGCGGTATACATTATTCGATTTGATTATATAGTTTTGACTATACCATTTGATATCAGTCATATAATTGTATGAATGTAGCTTATTGCTTGTCAATATTTCAGAAGAATATTGAATTATTACTGGTGGAAAAGTATAAATTTAAAATCAATATCCAAAAGAATATTGTGTTATTATTATGAATCAATATTATACCAGAATATTTTTATGTTGTTCTCGAACAGTCACGATTTTATGCATATCAATTTTTGATAAAATTGTATTAATACTCCACAATGAGCACTGTACTCTTATCTATATTTCAAAATGTTATTATGTTATTGCTTCTAACAAGGCATATCATAATATGAAGAAAATGAAGAATCTTGATTTAATGTTACTGAAGAAACATGACCTAAATAAATAATATTCAAGAAAAATATTTTTTGGTTATTATGAAGAAATCAAAATCTCGTACAAATCAATATTCTAAATAATATTGTGCTAGTCCCAAAGATTAATTTTATACAAGTATAAATCTAATCTAATAAATGTGTTAATTCT
Source organism: Fraxinus excelsior (assembly GCA_019097785.1). Taxonomy (NCBI): domain Eukaryota; kingdom Viridiplantae; phylum Streptophyta; class Magnoliopsida; order Lamiales; family Oleaceae; genus Fraxinus; species Fraxinus excelsior. The sequence goes on from JAGHKM010000059.1 coordinate 40,910, forward strand.
TCTATAGAAACAATATATATACAAATATTTCGCAATCCTTGAAGAATTTGGGTTATTGTTTTAAAGAATGGTTTTATTCATATTAGTATTTAAAAAAAACAAATGGTGGTATGCTTATACTCTTGAAAAGATATAATTATATACAAAATAGTCAAATATCTCTAAATGAATATGAAAGTGTTCTTGAAGAAACACAATATTGCTGTAAATGGTGAATGACAATTGTATCCCTGCAGCCTTAGAAATTATTACCATATGTCTCCATAATCATTCTCTATAAATATAGAACTTTGATTTTCATTATAATACATACAAGTCTATTGACTTTTATTGTCTCTTCTCTTTTTCTCTCTTTTCATAACACATTATTTGCAACGAAAGCTTCATTTTTCAAATTTTAGAGAAGATTCACGATGGATTGTCGAGATACTTAGTTGATTGATAGTGCAACTACACATACTATTTTTCAAGAGAAAAAATATTTTTTAAACTTAACATTAGCAAAAAATAATGTTAATACGATATGAGGTATATCGAACGTCGTTGAAAGCTCCAGAAGAGCTTGTATTATTTTACCAAATTATACAAAATTATATATTGACGATACACTTTATTCAGATAAATCCAGAAGAAATTTGCTTAGTTTTAAAGATATCCTATATAATAGATATCACATTGAGACGATGCAAGAAAATAATGTTAAATATCTTTACATAACTTTTTTTTGTATCTAGCATAAGCAAATAAAAAAAATCCAGGCACTTACATTTGTCATATTTTGTACATTTATAAAATGATTGAATCAAATATTATTACGAACCAAAAGTTCGTTGATCCAAAAAAATTTATACTTAGGCATGATCGACTTGGACATCCAAGATCTATAATGATACGTCGAATAATAAATAATTCACATGGACATCCTTTAAAGAACCAGAAGATCCATGTATGGCGTGTTTGCAAAGCAAGCTAGTCATTGGACATTCGACTACAAAGGTCAATATTGAATCTCCAATTTTCTTGAAAATGATTCATGGAGATATTTGTGGTCTAATAAGTGTAGATTTTATACTTATTCGCAATGCTAAATCACGATATTTTATTGTCTTTTGAATTAAATTCTAACTAATTTATGTTATATTGTGTTTTGTAGATAAAACTTTATATTTAATGAAAAATTGGAGAAAAGAATGCAAAAGTGGTGGAAAATGGCAAAATAAAAGAATTGAGGACTTGGAAAGAAGAATTAATTTAATTTGGTATTGAAATTTATTGAACCTCAACTTGGGCTTTTAAAATTGGACTAAACAGAGGCTACAATATATAAATGATAGATACATACGCAGAGAATAGGAGAGGGAGAAACAAGAATAGAGGGGCTGCGGCAGAAATAGAGAGAACAGCCGGTGAAAAGAAGAGAAAAAAAAAAAGGAAAGAGGAGAGAGAGAAGGAAAGAAGAAAAAAAAAAGAAGAAAAGAAAAAGAAAAAGAAAAGAGGAAGAAAGTCAACGCAGAAAAGAGAGAGAGAAAAGAAAGGAAAGTGCAATCACCAAATATTTTCACGTTTCGTCAATTTTTGGTGATGTCTTTCCACTTTTGTGTGTTTAATTTCAACACTATGAGTGTCTAAATATTTTTATTGTTAGAATTGATGATGTAGCTTAAGGTTTTTATTATATTTTTAATTTTAAGAATTTCATGTCATTTTAATACTTGTTAATTAATTATTGTGTATTTAATACTTTAATTATTTGTGCAACAATTAATTGATTTAGGGATAATACTGAGACCGAGAGATGATATATAATTCTAGCTCGTGCAATAATTGACATAGACATTATAAGAGATCGAGAGATAATTATAAGCTATGCAATCTTTGTTGAATTCCTATAGATAAATGCGTTCATGTGTATGAATTTACATAGATATATAGTAAGTTCGGGCATATGAATAGGATTAGTGTTGCTCAAGAGAGATCACTAAATACAATAGGTTAATTAGATCGTTGGCACGTATGAAAAATGGTTGAATAACTTGAAATTAAATGTATGATAAATAACATAAGTGAAATCGAAAATCCTAACTATCCAATCACATAATCTTATCTACAGTTTTAATTTGAGTTCGTTATTTTATTTATTAGAATTTTGCTTAAAAAATAAAATTTGATTTGATCATTAGTTACTATTTTAATTTAAATTGAAGTTAGGTTAGTTTAAAATTTTATAGTAGATAGTAGTCTCTGTGAGATGATATTCAGACTTAATGAATTCATTTTATTGTTTGTCACAATCCGTACACATGTGGAATCTCATGAACAAGTTTTTGGCATCATTGCCAGAACTAGTTTATTAGTTTTAAATCTTTAATTAAATCTAGTTTTGGTTTATTTATTTTTTCTTTGTTTTTGTGTGTTTTTGTTGTCATTTTCATTGCAAGTGTCTTTGCATGCGAAGTTCGAGAGTAGTAATCTAGTACCCTTTGATCCAAAAATCGAACGTACTTTTAACTATAGAATTAGGCAACAACGAGAGAATATCATGGTAGAATAGAACAAAGAAGTGCAACCGGCACAAGTTGAACAACCAGTCGAGATTGATGAAGATGATTTGCCACTTGGACAATTCATCACACCACTTGTTGTACCAAATCAATCGAGCATCGTTTATCCTCCATTTGGGCAACCAAACTTTCAACTGAGGACATACATCATTTTATTGTTCCAGAATGGAGTATCATTTTATGAAAAACCTCATGAGAATCCACACAATCACATCTCACGCTTTTTGGACATCTACCAAAATTACAATTTTCATGGAGTATCTGATGAAGCAATCAAGTTGAGACTCTTCCCACATACACTTAGAGATGCCCTACTCGCAGGAAGCATTAGGACTTGGAATGACCTCGTACAAAAATTTATCACAAAATACTTTCCACTGTCAAAAGTAACAAAAATAAGACACGAGATATCCACTTTTCAGCAGAATGAATTAGAAAGTTTCCACGAAGCATGAGAAAGGTTTAAGGACTTGATCAAGAAGTGTCATAACCACGATATTAAGAAAAACTTGCAAGTTCAGTACTTCTACACTAGTTTAAACCCATCATGTCGAATATCGGTGGATGCAGCTTCAAATGGATCTATCACATTAAAGTCACCCAATGAAGTTGAGGAATTATATGAGACGATGGCAGCCAACAATGCCTTATGGCCTTCCAAAAGATCCACACATAAGAAGCACAGGTCTACATGAGGTAGATGTTTTCTCGACATTATCAGCACATATGTCAGCTTTGGAAAAGAAGGTGATAGATCACTTAACTACGAGAGGTTCAACAAAAGCAGTGCAAACAAAATATTTGGTTTGTGGTATATGTGGTGGAGCTCACAATAGTGGGGAATGCTATATGGCATCTCGAGAGACAGAGGAAGTTAACTATGCACAAAATTATCAACTCCAACACAACAATGCATTCAACAATACATACAACCCAGGTTGGTGTAATCATCCTAACTTCTCTTGGAGCAACAACTAAAATAATCAACAGTAGCTTCCCTTGGTTTTCAACAGCAAGAGAAAAAATTATATATGGAATATATCTTCGGAAAATTTATACAGAAATAGATCAGTACATGGCAAAGACCGAAACAACCTTGCAAAATCATTCAGCAACCATAAAAAGGTTGGAAACTTAAATAGATCAGTTGGCCCGCACTATCTCAGAAAACCATAAATAACCATACCTAGCAACACAAAAACTAATCCAAAGGAACATGTACAAGCAATTACAATAAGAAGTGGGGTACAATTGCCTGAAATTACAGTAAAAAGACCAGTAGTAGAGACAAATAAAGTGTCTACTTCAGATGAGGAGCAAGTTGAGGGATCTGAAAAGTCAATTGAGAAAAATTTGAAAGAGAATTCAGACACACCACAGGTTAAGGTGGTCGTTCCTATCAGAGAGTATGTATCCCCATTCCATTTCCTCAACGACTGCATAAACATAAACTGGACAAACAGTTCTCCAAGTTCATTGAAGTGTTTAAAAAGCTGCAAATCAACATTCCATTCGCGGATGCTCTAGCACAAATGCCCAGCTACGCAAAATTTATGAAGGAAATTCTCACTAACAAGAGGAAGCTAGAGGATTATGAGACCATAATGCTAACTGAGGAATGCAGTGCACGTCTACAGAATAAATTGCCCCCTAAGCTCAAGGATCCATGGAGTTTTACTATACCTTGTACCATAGGAGATAGATATTTTGAACATCGTAGTGCAAGTATAAATTTAATGTCATTGTCTTTGTATAGGAAACTAGGAATTGGATAGACTAAAACAACTACAATATCATTGCAGCTAGCTAATCGCTCCATAAAGCATCCAAAGGGGATTATTGAAGATGTCTTGGTGAAGGTGGACAAGTTCATTTACCCCCATAGATTTTATCGTATTAGATATGGAAGAAGATCAAGATATTCCAATCATTTTAGGCAGACATTTCCTAGCTACTGAAAGAGCATTGATTGACGTACACAAAAGAACGTTGACATTGCGGGTTAATGATGAGAAAGTAAATTTCAACATCTATCAAGCAAAGAAACCTCCAAAAAAAGTTGACTCTTGCAATATGATCCAATCAATTAAAGCAGTTGTAGGTAATAGAGAAAAAAGAGATTTATTCTATGACCCTCTAGTGCAACACATGACTACCAGTTATTCAGCAAATGATACATCTCTTACTGGTAAATACTCAGGACCCAATGAAGTAGTTGACTTCATATTGGCTCATGAAGCCTATCCACCTGACAAAAATGAGAGCTATGTGGAAAAGCCTTGGAAACCTCCAAACAATGTCAAACCAAAAGAGGTTTTGAAGGCTATACTGAAGTTACAACTGCCCAATTTTATTTGCCATGCTATAGTGAAGAAGAATACAAAAACAAGGATAAAGTTTAGAAACATGAGAAACATGCCACCTGAAGATCCAACGTAGACAATTTGGTTAAGTCAAGCTAATGACGTTAAAGAAGCACTTCTTGGGAGGCAACCCAATCATTTTTCCTTTTTATTTATTTTGTTTTTGCGTTTTAGGATAGTTTAGTTTATTTTAAGTTAATTTGGGACTCATCATTCATACCCCGTTTTCCCCTTAGGTCGTCAATATGTTGGTTTCTTAGATGTTAGAGCTAAGTAACACGTGTTCTAGTTATTTGATCTTAATATTGTATTTGATTTTTCAATAACATGATGTCGCTAAATATTTAAACCAATGTTGATCAAAGAGCTAACGGGGAGTAATAGAAAAGTTAGCCGTTGAATGACACGCCATATCAGGGGAGTCTTTTCTTCACTTTCTTCCCCACCCCTTTATATGCGAATGGTGGAAAACACGAGTTTACATTTTTTTGTGTTTATTTAAAAAAATTGAAGAATTTCAAAAATATTTTCTTTTTTTGTGCTTGTGTGAGTTAGTTGGTCTAACTGTCAATTAGGAATTATTGAATCATAAAGTGATCTATGAATGGTGAATAAATTGCATGCTTAGATTATTTTTTGTTTTTTCATGTGAAATTTGATATATATTGAGCACATGAATTAAGTTAAGCATTGTGTATGAATGAGTTGAATTCATAATTGGATAGGTTGAAATAGTGGACCATAGATGCAAAAACTAAAACTACTAAATTTTACATCCTTGGACTAAATTTAGAATAGTTAGGGGGATTTCACTGTTGTGAGAAGATATTGAGATAAATGGGGATCCCATGTGTGAAAAGAAAAAAAAATTAAAATATTGTGTAGATTGTCTAAGGTCAATAGGATGAAATTGGGTGAAAATCCCAAGTTAGAGATTGTGTTTCTTAAATTGGTGTTCAATGAGAGACATTGCACCAATCAAGGCATAAAAAATTATTATTTTATTTAAAAATTTCTCTCTGTAGTCTTTATAGCCCAAGCAATTAAACTTGCAATGGGTCTTTAAAATCTGGTGCCCTATGGTCATCTAATTTGAAAGTCATCGATCGAAAGCTTATTACATGAGTCATTTAAAAAGGTTAAGGGTGAGAATACTTCAAATAAAGAAAAAAAATCGAAAAACAATTAGAAAAAAACAGGTGTATGAAATATAAGACACACCAAATGCCTTTGTTATGTCTCAAACACTTATTGGGGAAATCTTAACTTTTGGAAAATCATTGTTTATTGAAATGTTGAACTCCAATTGGTGAAATTTTGCCAAACTAGAGAAGTGAAGATAGTAGAAAATTCAACATTAATTCACACACTGAAAAAAAGTGAAAAGAATAAGTTTAGGGTGTGTAAATCTTACGAATGATGAAACAATATATTTGACCATCGAGGGTTGGAAATTGAAACAACTCATAAATTTATATTGCGATGTTTAATATTTCACACATGCGTCGATTTTAATTTATGTATTGTGATTTTGAAGTTGTGATTAGATTTAATATTTTGATTTCAATCCTAAGTTAAAAATCTAGGTTAGCTAGCTAAATCTTTTTGCTTTGCTTGATTGACTGGCCACCAATTAGGTAAGTAGCATTACATGTTTGTGTTTTTATTAAGTTTTAATTTTGTTTGAGAACAAACAAAAAGTCAAGTTTGGGGGTGTGATAAGTGTAGTTTTTATACTTATTCGTGGCGCTAAATCATGATATTTTATTGTCTTTTGAATTAAATTCTACCTAATTTATGTAATATTGTGTTTTGTAGGTAAATTCTTATGTTTAATGAAGAATTGGAGAAAATAATGCAAAAGTGGTGGAAATGGCAAAAATAAAAGAATTGAGGACTTAGATAGAAAAATTAATTTAATTTGATATTGAAATTTACTAGTCCTCAACTTGGGCTTTTAAAATTAGAATAACCAGGGGCTGCAATATATAAATTATAGATACACACAGAGAAGATGAGAAGGGGGAACAAGAACAGAGGGGCTTCGACAGAAACAAAGAGAAAAGCCGGCGAAAAGAAGAGCAAAAAAAAAAAAAAGAGACAGGAGAGAGAGAAAAAAAAAGAGGAAGAAAGTCAAAACAAAAAAAAAAAAAAGGAAAAGAAAGGAAACTGCAAACACCAGAAATTTTCACGTTTCGTCAATCTCTGATGATGTATTTCCACTTTTACATGTTTAATTTCAACATTATGAGTGGCTAAATATTTTTATTGTTAGGATTGATGATGTAGCTTAAGGTTTTTATTATATGTTTAATTTCAAGATTTTCATGTCATTTTAATACTTGTTAATTAATTATTGTGTGTTTAATACTTTAATTGTTTGCACAACAATTAATTGATTTAGGGATAATATTGAGACCGAGAGGTGATGTATAATTCTAGCTCGTGCAATAATTGACATAGACATTATAAGAGATCGAGAGATAATTATAAGCTATGCGATCTTTGTTGAATTCTTATAGATAAATGTGTTCATATGTGTATGAATTTACATAGAGATATAGTAAGTTTGGACATATGAATAGGATTAGTGTTGCTCGAGAGAGATCACTAAATACAATAGGTTAATTAGATCATTGGCACGTATGAAAAATGGTTCAATAACTTAGAATTAAATGTATGATAAATAACAGAAGTGAAATTGAAAATCATAACTATACAATCACATAATCTTATTTACCGTTTTAATTTGAGTTCGTTATTTTATTTATTAGAATTTCGTTTAGAAAATAAAATTTGATTTGATTATTAGTTACTATTTTAATTTAAATTGAAGTTAGGTTAGTTTAAAACTTTATAGTATATATTCGGACTTAATAAATCTACTTTACTTATCACGATCCGTACACTTGCAGAATGGGCCAATACATCCACCATGTAGACCATTTCGTTATTTTATGGTATTAATTGATTCTTCTACTAGATGGTCACACGTTTGCCTACTTTCCATTAAGAATGTAGTTTTTGCTAGACTACTTGCTCAAATCATAAAATCATGAAGGCAATTCCCTGATTACTGGTGAATTTAGATCACAAGTATTTGATGATTATTGTATGTCAATTGGGATTATTGTTAAATATTCGGTTGCACGTGTCCATACACAAAATGGTTTAGCAGAGTCATTTATTAAAAGTCTACAACTTATTGCTAGACCATAACTTACGAAAACAAAACTCTCAGCTTCTATTTGGGGTCATACCATATTACAAGTTGTGTCATTGGTTCATATCAGACTAACTGCATATTATCAATATTCACATTTGCAAGTGGCATTTGGCCAAGAACCTAATATGTCTCACCTACGGATTTCTTGTTGTGCTTTTCAAGTCCATATTTCACCCCCACAATGAACTAAAATGAGTCCCAACAAAAACTTGAGATTTATGTATATTTCGATTCAATATCTATTAATAGGTATCTTGAATCTTTAACGGATGATTTATTTACTGCACATTTTACAAATTGTCATTTTAATGAAATGACTTTCGCAATTTTGGGAGGGAAAAACTACATCCTCGTAAACTAGGTAAAAATTCTTGGAATGAAATAACTCTATCTCATTTTGATCGCCGCAACAATCAATGTGAGCAAGAGGTTGAAAAAATCATTCATTTGCAAAAAATTGCAAATCAATTACCAAATGTATTTGCTGACACAAGAAAAGTGACAAAGTCATATATACAAGTATAAAATATTTCAGTAAAAATTGATATCCCTGCACGACAATTTGCTATAACAAATGAATCTCAAATACGCAGAATCGTGGTAGACCAATTGGTTCAAAAGGTTATGTACCTCGAAAAAGAAAAGTAAAAGAGAAAAATCAACCAAAAACTTCAAAAGATGTAACATTAGAGAAGATTGATCAATCAAATATTGAAAATATGGTTCCTCAAGAATCACAAGTGTCCGAAAATTATGAGATTTCAATAAATCATATGTTACCTCATAATTTATCATAGTGAAATAATGTTGTTATAGACAATATTTTCGTCTTTAACGTGGTTCTTGATATTATGCAAAATGAGGATCCTGAACCACTGTCTGTTAAAGATTGTCAAAAAAAAATGATTGCCAAAGTATAAAGAAGTCATACAGGCAGAATCGAATTCCTTAGAGAAATAGAAAGTGTTTGGACTCGTAGTTCAAACACCTAGAAATGTAATTCATGTTGGATACAAATAGGTTTTGTATGAAAGAAAAATGAAAATAATGAAATTACAAAATACAAAGCTTGACTTGTAGTTCAAAGTTTCTCACAAAAACCAGGAATTGATTATGAGGAAATATATTATCTCATAATGGATACCGTCACTTTCAAATTCTTAATTAATTTGATTGTGTCACAAAGGCTCAATATACGTATTATGGATGTAGTGACCGCTTATTTATATAGTTTTAATGAGATACATATTTTGTAATGTGCTGTTCAAGGGAGAGTGTTGTAAATGATAAGTTATTGGTGAATACAATTGCATCCCTACAACTTTAGAAATTATTACCATATGTATTCGTAATCATTCCCTATAAATATAGAGCTTTGATTTTCATTATAATACATACAAGTCTATTGACTTTTATTCTCTCTTATCTTTCTCTCTTTTCATAACAAATATACATATTTAAACATCCTACAATGTTTTAAAATATTTAATTATTGTACATGACAAATTAATTTTTTTGTCAATTTATTAAAGTGCTTATATTCCCATAACTACATGCAAATAGAGAGGCTAAGGGAGAAAAACAGTTTCTTCATTTATATATGTTTTGCATGATTAATCAATTAATAATCTTCTATTGACAAAGGTAAGTTTCCTAATTATTTTATGTTTAACTGAAAAATCAAATTTTGATAAATTTTAGTTTAGCACTTTTTGTTAAATGCCTCCAATTCATTTCTAAACAATTACAATAGAGAACAAAGTGATTCCCATTTCTATCTAGGGAATACTATTTTATATGCTTCAACACTTGTACGCATGATTCCAACATCAAAAATTTTCCCACTACATGGTTAGAGCCTAATGTATCCCATCTAATGATTTTAATAGTACAATATAAGTAGAATCTCTCCACCATGGTATGATAGACATTAAAGAATGCTGAGAATATATATTTAGCTTGAACGGTTATATAATATCCTAATTCTTAACTATTAGTATCTTATTACAAGTTTCTAAGTATCAATTTGATTGACAAAGTATTAGGGGGAGGAATTAAGATGCTTGAAATGCTCTAACCAAAATTGTGTATCTTGAAAGGATAATTCGTTAATATTATAATTCACAAATCAATGGCACGTCTGAAGCATGATGGCCTTTGATTCCAAGGTAAAAACCTTCATAAGAAATAGAGTAAATAGTAAAAATGGTCAATTGAGAAGGCATATACTCTTGGTGAGTATATAAACGTAAAAAATTGTAAAATCTTAAAAAAGGTATAGGTACCTAAAATATTAAAAAATCAAATATATGAGTAAGTTATGAAGTTATGGAGAAAGAAATAAGATCGAAAAAAATTGTTGACAATATTTTTGTACATAATCCAGAAAACTTCAATTAAAGAAGATGAGCCTAAAAAAATTGAGAAACTAATCACAACGGGCGAAAAAGAACTTGTAACATTCAAAGAAGAGGACATCCTCGACTTCATCGTTTGCTCAAAAGTGGATTTTGTGATTAAACCTTATGAAGAGATTGAGGTATATATTGTTGAATTCGAAACGAGTGATAAGGAAAAGTCATACCACATAAAGAAGAGCAATGCTAAAATTTGGAAGAAAATTGCAATATGGAACAAAATCAAATTAAGCAAGTTAAGCACAGCTTCCAAACCAATATTCAAAGTGCCATGACACACTTGTGCAAAAAGTCAAGTTAATGACTTTAAAAAAACACTTCTTAGGAGGCAACCGAAGCTTTCTTCTTTTTTATTTATTTTATTTTTGAGTTTTAGGATAGTTTAGTTTATTTTAAATTATTTGTGATTCATCATATATACATTGTTTTCCCTTAGGTCTTTTATATATTTATTAGTTTATTCAATGTTAGAGTTAAGTAACACTTGTTCCAATTATTTCATCTTAATATTTTATCTGATTTTTCAGGAACATGATGTCGCGGAACATTTAAACCAATATTGACCAAGGAACCAACAAGAGCAATAGGAAAGCTAGCCATTGAATTACAAATCATATCAGGAGAGTATTTTCTTCATTTTCTTCCCCACCCCTTTATGTATAGATTTATGATTAAAATCATTGAGGATAATGTCTAGTTTAAGTTTGGGTGGAAAACGTGAATTTTCTTTTTTTTTATTTGTTTTTATTGCTTTAGTAAAAAATAAATAAATAAATAGTAGTAAAAAATAAAAATAAAAATATTTTCTTTTTGTGTATTTGTGTGAGTTAGTTAGTCTGGCTGGCAACGACGAATATATTGAATCATGAAATAACTTATGAATGGTGAATAAGTTGCATGCTCACACTAATTTTTACTTTTCCATGTGAAATTTGATATATAATGAGCACATGAATTAAGTTAAGCATTGTGTAGGAATGAGTCGATTTCATAATTGAATATGTTAAAATAGTAGACCATAGATGCTAAACCTAAAATGACTAAATTTTACATTCTTGAACAAAATGTAGAATAGTTTGGGGAGATTTCACTATTGTAGGAAGATGTTGAGATAAATAGGGATTCCATTTGTGAAATTTAAAATCTTGTATTGATTGTCTAAGGTCAATATGATGCAATTGGGTAAAAATCTCAAGTTAGATGTCGCTTTACTTGAATTGGTGTTAAATGAGGGACATTGCACTAATCATTACATCAAAAAATATTTTATTAGAAAATTTCTCTTCGTAGCCTTTATGACTCGAGCAATTTAGTCTGCAAGGATCTATAAAAACTGATGCCTTATTGTCATTTAAATTGGGAGTCATCGACCGAAAGCTTGTTATATGAGTCATTTAGAAAGTTTAAGGGAAAGAATACTTCAAATAAAAACAAAAATTACCAAAAAAAAATGCAAAAACTTGTTGCATTTTTTATATCACAAGTGTACGATATCGTAACAAATAATATAGTGGACCTTTAAGTCCGGATTATCGTTCCCATGAGAACTATACTTTCGACATTAATCTATTTTTTCTAACTTCTATTTGACAAAAGCAAGTAAATAATTATGATTATTTTTCCTAACTACTTTTGACTAATTGAAAATATAAAAAATTGCAAACAATGGATAATTGAAAATTAAATATGTGATGAATATTAAGGCATAACAATTTCATGTATTGATCACCTTTATTCTTAATTCAATATTCATAACCTAATGTAGTGTTCGGTTGAATTCTTTTATTGTATTCAATTTATCCCTCTCAAGTTCTCATTGAGCGTATTTAACTAATTAAATTTTATATCTCTATGCGAATCAATTTTAGTTAAGCGAAACACTAGCTCTAAGGTTTCATATTATGACCGAAATAATTAGTAGGTATCTATACACATTATAATAATTTACTGAAATTTATTATATGATCTAAACCTCAAACTCACCTCTCGATTCGTAAGAGATTTCCATAATCATCAAATTATTGATCAGGTAATTTAATGCATTAAACTAATAATAAAATCAACACATAAATAAATAAATCACAGAAATCTTGAATAGAAAAATAAAGGATCACAAGGCGACTACATTACTTTTCTTTTCTCTTGTCTCTCTTTCCACCATTTTTTCCTTCGTGTTGACTTGTTCTTCCTTCCTTTCTTCTTTTCTTCTCTTTTTCTTCCCTTTCGCAGTTTTCTTTTTCTCTGTTTTTTTTTCTTCTCCCAATTTCTCTTCAGCACCGATGTGCGTCTTTTGCTTTGTTATTTCTTTCCCTATGTGTGAATCCTTTTTTCCCGGTGCTTGAATCTTTGTTTTTTCTCAAACAAAATTAAAACCTAACAAACACACAAACAAGCAATGCTAATTACCTAATTGTTGGCCAATCAATCAAGTAAAGCAATAAAATTTAGCAAGCTAACCTGGTTTTTTATCTCGGAATTGAAATCACAATATCAAACCCATGCACAGCTACAAAATCACAATACATAAATTAAATTCCACTTTTCCAATGTAAAATGGACGTGTATGTGTTAAGAATTAAATATAACATTATGAATTCATAAGTTTTTTTCAATTCCCGACCCTCAATGGTCAAATATGTTATTTCATCACTCATGAGATTCACACGCCCCCAAAAATATTCTATTCATTCTTTTCCAGTGTGTGAATTAAGGTTGAATATTTTTTTTAACTACCCTCACTTCTGGCCAAATTTCACCAATTGCAGTTCAATATTTAAATAAACAAGAATTCTTCATTAAGTTTGATTGCTTCAATCTTTAGGGCTTAATTAGGTTAACAATCTCTTATCAAAAGTCAATTTTTCTTAAACAAGTGTTTGGGACATATTCAAGGCATTTGGTGCGTCTTATGTTTCATTCACCTACTTTTTCTGTTTTTTTTTTCAATATATTTTTTTTATATAATTTTTCTTTTTATTTAAAGCATTCTCTCTCTTAAAATTTCTAAATGACTCATGTAACAAACTTTCGGTCGATGACTCCCGAGTCAAATGACCATAGGCTATCAGATTTTAAAAACCCTTGCAAGCTTAATTGCTCAAGTCATAAAGGCTACGAATAGAAATTTTCTAATAATTTTTTTTTATGCATTGATTAGTGCAATGTCTCTCATTTAACACCAATTCAAGTAAAGCGACATCTAACTTGAGATTTTCACCCAATTGCATCATATTGACCTTAGACAATCCACACAAGATTTTTAATTTCACACATGGAATCCCCATTTATCTCAACATCTTCCTACAACAGTGAAATCCCCCTAAACTATTCTAAATTTGGTCCAAAAATGTAAAATTTAGTGGTTTTAAGTTTAGCATCTATAGTCTACTATTTCAACCTATTCAATTATGAAATCAACTCATTCATACACAATGCTTAACTTAATTCATGTGCTCAATATATATCAAATTTCACATGAAAAAATAAAAATTAATCTAAGCATGCAACTTATTCACCATTTATAGATCAATTCATGATTCAATATATTCGTCATTGTCAGCCAAGCTAACTAACTCAAACAAACATACAAAAATAAAAATTTTTAATTTTTAATTTTTACTACTATTTTTTATTTATTTAGTTATTACTAAAGCAATAAAAACATACAAAAACACATAAAAAAATGAAAAATCATGTTTTACACCCCCAAACTTAAACTAGACATTGTCCTCAATGTCTTTAATCCTAAATCTGCATATAAAGAGGTAGAGAAGAAAATGAAGAAAAGACTCCCCTGATATGGCTTGTAATTCAATGGCTAGCTTTCCTATTGCTCATGTTGGCTCCTTGGTCAATATTGGTTTAAATATTTCGCGACGTCATGTTCCTGAAAAATCAAATAAACATTAAGATCAAATAATTGGAACAAGTGTTACTTAACTCTAACATCTAATAAACTAATGAACATATAGAAGAAAGTTTGGGTTGCCTCCCAAGAAGCGCTTTTTTAAAGCCATTAGCTTGACTTTTTACATAAGTGTGTCATGGCACTTTGAATATTGCTTTGGAGGCCCTGCTTAACTTGCTTAATTTGACTTTGTTCCATATTGCAATTTTTTTCCAAATTTTAGCATTGTTCTTCTCCATGTAGTATGACTTTTCCTCATCACCCATTTTGAATTCAACAATATATACCTCAATCTCTTCATAAGGTTTAATCACAAAATCCACTTTTGAGCAAACGATGAAGTCAATGATTTCCTCTTCTTTGAATGTTACAAGTTCTTTTTCGCCCGTTGTGATTAATTTCTCGATTTTTTCAAGCTCCTCTTCTTTAATTGAAGTTTTCTCAAGTTCAACGTCTATGTTTAAAACTTTTGGCAAATAAACAATGACATATTCATGGAAAGTCCCATCCTCTTGTTGTATTTGCTGGAAGTTTGGTGGATCTGATTCTCTTAATTGATGTTCATTAATAATCTGTGGAATTTCTTCAGGCAAATCACCCATATCAAATTTGTGTAAGAGAAATAATGCAACAAGCAAGTCCACATTCAGCTTTTAGATCTTGTAGTCTCTGTCCTATAATGAAATATTCCATAAGCAGATCTCCCTCAACAATTTCATGAGCTGTCAATTGTTGTTGTCTTATGATGAAGTCACATACGAGCATATTGTTGAAATCAATCTCGACCATCTTTTATCATGTTATTTTCGTTCTTTTATATATCCTGAAAAAGATAAAGAAAAAAATAAATAAATCAAATAATAGTTAAAAAAATGTAATAAATTAAGACTAAAAGTAAATAATCCCCGGCAGTGACGCCAAAAACGTGTTACGTTTTTTATATCGCAAATGTATAATATCGTAACAACTAATATAGTGGACATTTGAGTCTAGATTATCGTTCCCACGAGAACTATATTTTAGACCTTAATCTATTTTTTTCTAACTTCTATTTGACAAAAGCAAGTAAATAATTATGATAATTTTCCCTAACTACTTTTGACTAATTGAATATAAAAAAATTGCAAACAATGGATAATTGAAAATTCAAATATTTGATTAATATTAGGGCATAACAATTTCATCTATTCATCACATTTATTCTTAATTCAAGATTCAACAACTAATATAGCGTTCGGTCAAATTCTTCTATTGTATTCAATTCACCCATCTCGAGTTCTCATTGATCATATTAATTTAATTAGATTTCTTATCTCTATGCGAATCAATTTTAGTTAAACGAAATATTAGTTCTAAGAATTCATATTATGACCGCAATAATTAGTATAGGTATCTCTACACGTTATACTAATTTACCGAATTTTATTATATGGTCTAAACCTCAAACTCACCTCTCGATTCGTAAGAGACTTACATAATCATCAAATTATTGATAAGGTAATTTAATTCATTAAACTCATTATAAAATCAACACAAAAATCTTGAATAGAAAACTAAAGGATCACAAGGCGACTACATTGTTTCCCTAATATAAAAATTAGTTATTCATACTAGAAAAAGAAAAACATGAAAAGATGGAAAGATATCACCAAAAACTGACGAAACGTGAAAATTTTTGGTGTTGCAGTTTCTTTACTTTTCTTTTCATTTTTCCTTCTTCTTTTCTCTTCTCTTTCTCTTTCCACCGTTTTTCCTTCATGTTAACTTTATCTTCCTTCCTTTCTTCTTTTTCTTCTCTTTTTCTTCCCTTTTGCATTTTTCTTTTTCTCTGTTTTTTTTTTCTTCTCCCCGTTTCTCTTCTACGCCACTGTGCGTCTTTTTTTTGTTAATTTTTTTTCCCTGTGCATGAATCCCCTTTTTTTTCTATCTACCCCTATATATATATATATAAATAGGTTTAACTTGGGCCTCCAAATAAAATTTCTAATGCAAGTCCATTGAGGCCCATTTAACTCCAATCCATTTAGTATATACCGTCGTTAGTATTTGATATGAAGATGAAACATAATTAGATTTATCTATTGAATAACCACACTTCTGTATTTCTACAAGATAATATTGATGAATGTTTTGGAATTTATTATTGGTCTCATTATATATTGTTGTTCATATTTTTAATTCAAAAAATAATGATATTGAATATTTACATTTGATAATTAAGGAATTAGGAATGCTATGTAATATGTATAGATTACAATTCAAAATGCTATTAAAAATTATGGAAAAAGAATATTATAGAAGATGTAACCACGACAATTAAAAAATGCTATTAAAGCTAAAATTATAATGAAAAATATTCTATCAAATTAAAAAAGATTGCACAAAAAGAATGCTATAAATACTACGATAATAAAATGCTATGTAAAAGTTTTTATAGCACTTTATAATAGCATTTATAAAACGTTATAATAGAGGTACGACTTTTAATAACACCACATACGATAGCATTTCGAAAAATGCTATAAAACATGATAAATAACATTTTTTGCAAGTTATAGATGACTTGATATGTTGTAGTGAGGGTTTTCATTCTGTTCTCTCTGAAAGTGTGCAATTTAAAGGTTTTCTCTAATTTTTTGTTCTTTCTGTAATTCCTTCTCAAATATCTGATTTGAGGAGCGATCTGTAATATTGTTACCTCTGTACGATGATATTGTGAGTGAATATATGTTAGGAAGTGTTTGTGCTTCTGATTTGTTGATTCTGAGGTTCTGAAACGATTCTTTGTGGTTCGTGTAGATTGATTGCTGTATTTTGAGAGAGATAAGTGTTTTGTACTATTCTTTGTGATTTGGCTGAACATTATTGTAACATTTGTTTCCATTTTGGGTGTTATAGTGGAACCAAGCATAATCCAACTTTTGGGTGCTCAATTAGGATGTAGATGTTTGAAGTGGTCACCAAACCTCCGGTGCTTAGGCCAAAATATATCGATTGTGTTCCTTTTAATTTTTGCACTTTATTTCAGAGAAGGTTTTGGTATCTTTTGTTTCTTGGTTTAATATTGTGTGTTCCTGGCCTAACAGTGGTATTAGAGTTATTAAACAAGGAGCAAGATACCTTGATCTTGGAGAAGAATGATCTAAAAAGGATCCAAATCTTTGGAATTGTTGTTAAGCAAAATTACATAATATTGAGTTTTAAACTCGGTGGTTCAGATCTTTCTAAACCTTTTAGGATTTCTTGATTTACCGTGCACTAGAACCCCCTTGATCTTAGTCTTTGTCCAAAGGCTCCTACGAGGCCTTGGGAATCTGAGATTAATCAAGTACGAGTGTGATAAGTATATTTTATACACTTATTCATGGTCCTAAAATATCGATATTTGGTAGTTTTTTGACAAAGTATATCCTAAATTTTTGTATTTTATGTTATATAAGCAAAACTCAATTGTTGAACAAAGAATAGAAAGAATGAATCGAAAAATGGTGAAAAAGGAAAAATCCAAAGTTTGAGGACCAAATTGAAAATATTAAATAGTTGATTCGGACCAAAAGATGATACTTGAAATATTTTTAGGAGACAATTGAATGGAATTAGAACTCAAAAAGGAATGGAATATGATCAAAATCAATTTTCAATCACACAAGTTATATTCCAGATTTTTAATTGAAGATTGAAACCGGTTTTTGGCACAGTACACGTCAAAATAGGAAACATTCTATTTCTATCAAAATTGTATCCCTTTGAGTTAGATTTCCAACGTACTTTTAATCGTATCAATCGGATATCGGAAGAAAAAGTTATTGCCAAAATACTGATTGATGTGCAGAGAAAAAAATCCATGCATGAATGGAACTTTCCTTATTCGATTGGAACTCTTTTAGAAGTCAATTTGGATGTGATTTTCAACCAATTTGGCCCATTTTTTAAGGTGAAGAAAAGAGGCAATCTGTTTTCATTCTTACCTTTTGCTTGACGTCGCGACCAACAACTCATCCAACTCCAACCGGAACAGCAACCAGCGACGACGTTATTTCCTTAGGGGGCTTCTTTTGTTCTTCTTCTTCCCTTCCCTTCACTCTTTGTTTCTTCCACAAATCTGTCAAATCACAACAAGAGAGAACAAATCTGTCGATATGAAATTTGTTCCGATTGCTAATGTTTTTGAGAATGGGCAAAAAGCTTATTCGCTTCAGCCTCATCTTTTCTAGTCAATAACTTATATTCTTCTAGTTTCTTTCTGCTACAATTTCCTTTAATTCAATTTCTCAATTCAGTAAAAAAAAAAATTATCGAAGTTTGAAATTCAGAGGCTAGTAATTTATAGTTCTGAAAAATTTTCACTTGAACAAACATTTGAAGTTATCCATTGGGATTTATGAGTTTAGCTTTCTACTAAGCTTCCATAGACCTTTGCTAGTCTGTGCCTTTACTCCGAGCCATTGACATGTGTCCTTATCCAATGGGAAATCTTCTAGATGGTGGTATTCCATTTTTAGCTTGATTAGTGTCCTACCTGTGCATTGAATGGAGCATGGGCAAATTGTTATAGTCAAGCGTCTCATGTATGATATTGATACTCCTTCCTGATCCATGCCTTTATTCTGAGCCATTGGACATGTTAGGACCCCATGGGAAAGCTTCTAGATGGTGGTTTTTTTTTAAACAATAGCATTTTCTCGACTTTCATTAATAATTGAGATCATTATATATAAACACGCTTTAGCATTCATTGTGATAATATTGTGTCCTTCAATAACTGACCTATATGCACAATAGCTGGTAGCACTAAACATATTATGAATTGTTTTGAAGGAGAATCAGGAGGTTATTATTGAAAATATGAGTAGAAACAAGCCGAAATGTACTACCACTGTGAAACGCCTAGAGCTTTTTGGTAAGAAATATGTTGCATCTGATTCTGAATTTCATATATTATGTTTTTGATGTAGTCTTCACATCCCAAATGTTGGTGGTTAATGTTAAATATTTATTTCAGGCTTGTGAGTTGTGACGATGGAATTCTCAAGGGTGTGATACTGTGATTTCATAATTTTCCTCAAAATTCTACTTCTTAGGTAAGCGATGGCTTGCCCTAAATTGTTATTAAATATATTAGAAATGTTTGAAGCCTTGTCGATTTATATAATTGCGGCCTGGTCGGTTTATATGATTGGTTATTGTAGGATCAATTGCACAAGCGCACGTAGTAACTATATTGAAAACTTTAATTGTGAGATGATTGATATATATTTTGTAATTGTCTTTTAGGTTAATCATTGGGCATTATATATAGATTCATACACTATGCCTAAGGTTAATCATTGAGATATTTGTTCATTGTTTTACTGTTAAGTTTTAAATTAGCAATATGTTGCATAATACACTCATTTTGGGAGGGCTAATTTATGGAGTTGATCTCGGGCCTCGAAAATCATAGAACCGGCCCGGGTGTAGAATAATGGATGACAACTTTGTTTATAGATTACCACATGACATTATATCGTTGGACAGTTTTAACAAAAAGTTATTTTTGCCGCCAATGATTTTTTGCCAACGCGCTAATTGTCAAGAAAGTTGTCATTCACGGTTGTACAAATAAGTTATTCTTAAAAGTATGTGATTCATTCTCATAGATGGAATTGGAAGGTCCTATATTCATATTAAAACAAACATATCAAATTAGACATGCATTTTCCAACTTATAAGTAGCATAGGTGTGTCTGTTCAACACCATGCCAAATTTTTCCTTCATTTCATGCAACTTAACCAAAGAAAAAAAAGGCCCAAGAATGTCACAAGGAAAATTAACCACAATAAATTAATGAAGATTAAATACTATCCTTTCAACCTACTTCATGTTTAATAGAATCAAGTATTAAGGTAATAAAGAATCAACTTTTATCACAAAAAGCATCATATTTTTCAATGC
>JAGHKM010000060.1:25000-40000 GCA_019097785.1 Fraxinus excelsior
GATCAAGAAAACGGACCATTAGATCATGAAATTCGCTCAAGAAAAGCCAAACGGGTAGTAATTTTTACTGGTAACAAGGAGCATACTGAGGATACTAATCCTCCTGATCAAACAGACGAAGTAGCTTTGATACGCTATTCACAACAATCAGATTTTCGGCGAGGCATAATAAAAGGTTCTATACGTGCTCAAAGGCGTAAAATAGTTATTTGGGAACTGTTTCAAGCAAATGTGCATTCCCCTCTTTTTTTGGACATAATAAAAAAATCCCTTCTTTTTTCTTTTGATATCTCTGGGCCAATTAAACGAATTTTTATAAATTGGGTAGGGAAGGGGTCAGCATTCAAAATTGTAGAGTATACAGAAGAGCAAACAAAAAGAGAAGAAAAAAAAGAGAAGGACAAAAAAGAAGAGAACAAAAGAAAGGAGAACGCGCGAATAGAGATAGCAGAGGCCTGGGATACCATTCCATTTGCGCAAGTAATAAGGGGTTCCATGTTAATAACTCAATCTATTTTTAGAAAATATATTCTATTACCTTCATTGATAATAGCGAAAAATATTGGACGTATGTCACTATTGCAACTTCCTGAATGGTATGAGGATTTAGAGGAATGGAATAGGGAGATGCATGTTAAATGTACCTATAATGGTGTTCAATTGTCCGAAACAGAATTTCCACAAAATTGGTTGACAGATGGTATTCAGATAAAAATCTTATTTCCTTTCTGTCTGAAACCTTGGCACAGATCTAAACTCCGATTCTCTCATAAAGATCTAATAATGAAAAAGAAAAAAGAAAAAGATGATTTTTGTTTTTTAACAGTTTGGGGAATGGAAACCGAACTTCCTTTTGGTTCTCCCCGAAAACGACCCTCTTTTTTTGAACCCATTTTTAAGGAACTCGAAAAAAAAATTGGAAAATTTCAAAAGAAATATTTTCTACTTCTAAAAATTTTGAAAGGAAAAATAAAATTACTTCGAAAAGTTTCAAAAGAAACAAAAAAATGGGTTATCAAAAGTGTCGTTTTTTTTAAAAAAATAAGAAAAGAACTCTTAAAAGTAAATCTAATTCTCTTATTTCGATCAAGAGAAGTAGAAGTATATGAATCGAGTGAAACTAAAAAAGAAAGAGATCCCATAATCAGCAATCAGATGATTCATGAATCATTTAGTCAAATTGCATCTCCAGGTTGGACAAATTCTTCATTGACAGAAAAAAAAATGAAAGATCTGACTGATAGAACAAATACAATTAGAAATCAAATAGAAAGAATTACAAAAGAGAAAAAAAAAGTAACTCCAGAAATAAATATTAGTCTTAACAAAACAAGTTATAATGCTAAAAGATTAGAAAAATGGAAAATATTAAAAAGAAGAAATGCTCGATTAATCTGTAAATTACCTTTTTTTTTTAAATTTTTCATTGAAAGAATCTACACAAATATATTTTTATCTATCATTAATATTCCCAGAATGAAGAGAAAATTATTTCTTGAATCAACAAAAAAAATTATGAATAAATCCATTTACAATAATGAAACAAGTCAAGAAATAATTAAAAAAAAAAATCAAAATCCAATTGAGTTTATTTCGACTATAAAAAAGTCACTTTATAATATTAGTAATAGTAAGACAAATTCACATATTTTTTATGACTTATCGTACTTGTCACAAGCATATGTATTTTACAAATTATCACAAACCCAAGTTATTAACTTGTATAAATTAAAATCAGTTCTTCAATATCAAGGAATCCCTTTTTTTCTTAAACCTGAAATAAAGGATTCTTTTGAAACACAAGGAATAGTTCATTCTAAATTAAGGGATAACAGACTTCCGAGTTCTGAAATGAATCAATGGAAAAACTGGTTAAGAGGGCATTATCAATACGGTTTTTCTCAGATCAGATGGTCTAGATTAATACCACAACAATGGCGGAATAGAGTTTATCAACGTCGTATGGTTAAAAGGAAAAATTTCAGCAAATGGAATTCATATGAAAAAGACCAATTAATTGATTACAAAAAAGAAAATATTTTTGAAGTCTATTCATTATCGAATCAAAAAGATAATTTTCAAAAATACTATAAATATGATCTTTTCTCATATAAATCTATTAATTCTGAAAATAAAAAGGACTCATTTATTTCTAGATCGCCGTTTGAAGGAAATAAGAATCAAGAGATTTCTTATAATTACAACACATATAAAGACACTTTTTTTGATATACTGAGGAGTATCCCTATCAAGAATTATCTAGGAAAGAGCGATATTCTATATATGGAAAAAACTCCCGATAGGAAATATTTTGATTGGAAAATTCTCCATTTTGATCTTAGACAAAAAGTCGATATTGAGGCCTGGATCACGATCGATGCCAATAGTAATCAAAATACTCATATTGTTACTAATAATTATCAAATAATTGATAAAAAAAATATTTTTGATCTTATGATTCCAGAAATGAATCTACCAAACTCCTCAAAAGTATTTTTTGATTGGATGGGGATGAATGAAAAAATACTAAAGCGTCCCATATTGAATCTGGAACTTTGGTTCTTCCCAGAATTTTTGTTACTTTATAATACATATAAAACGAAACCTTGGTTTATACCAAGCAAATTACTTCTTTTAAATTTGAATAGAAATGCAAATAGTAATGAAAATCAAAATCAAAAGATTAATGAAAAGCAAAAGGGAAGCTTTTTGATACCATCGAATAAAAAAATAAAGAATCAAAATCAAGAAGAAAAAAAAACCACAAGTAAAGGGAATCTTGGATCCGTTCTTTCAAACCAACAAAAAGATATTGAAGAAGATTATGCGAGATCGGACATGAAAAAAGCTAAAAAGAAAAAACAATACAAAAGTAACACGGAAGCAGAACTAGATTTGTTCCTGAAACGTTATTTGCTTTTTCAATTGAGATGGGACGATACTTTGAATCAAAGAATGATCAATAATATTAAGGTATATTGTTTCCTGCTTAGACTAATAGATCCAAGAAAAATTTCTATATCCTCGATTCAAAGGGGAGAAATGAGTTTGGATATAATGCTAATTCAGAAGAATTTAACTCTTCCAGAATTGATGAAAAGGGGAATATTGATTATTGAACCCATTCGTCTGTCTGTAAAAAACGACGGACAATTTATTATGTATCAAACCATCGGTATTTCGTTGGTTCATAAGAGTAAGCACCAAACTAATCAAAGATACCGAGAGCAAAGATCTGTTGCTAAGAATAATTTTGATGAATCTATTCCACCACATGAAAGAATAACAAAAAATAGAGACAAAAATCATTTGGATTTGCTTGTTCCTGAAAATATTTTCTCGTTTAGGCGTCGTAGAAAATTAAGAATTCTAATTTGTTTCAATTCAAAGAATAGGAATGATGGAGATAGAAATCCTGTATTTTGCAACGAAAAGAATAGCAGCCAAGTTCTAGGTGACAGTAATCACCTTGATAGAGAGACAAATCAATTAATGAAATTTAAGTTCTTTCTTTGGCCTAATTATCGATTAGAAGATTTAGCTTGTATGAATCGCTATTGGTTTGATACCAATAATGGCAGTCGTTTCAGTATGTTAAGGATACATTTATATCAACGATTCAAAATTCGTTGATAGTACATTTTTCCTATATATCCTATCCTATATAGGATATATGAAAGCAAATAAATACACACATCACACGTCCTGTCTTACATTTCATTCTAAATATCCAATACTAAATGAATAATGTATCAATTCGATCTAGAAATGAATCAACAGAACCTTCTTCATTTTAGGTCTAAATTCTTCGCTTTTGTGAATACGAAAATGTGCCAATCCTTTTCTCTCCCTATCTAAATCTAATTTTCAATTGGATTGATTCATTTGAATTGATAAAATTAGGAGTTCATAAAGAAATTTTGATTAGATTATTGTATATACCACATTCAAATGAATGACATTATTATTACTGATCGGTAAAATCCATATCTGTAAAAAGGGAGAGGAGGCATTTTTTTATGGTAATAAATTCATTAATTTCGGTTATTTCTCAAAAAGAAAATGAAGAAAACAGAGGGTCTGTTGAATTTCAAGTATTCAGTTTCACCACTAAGATAAGGAGACTTACTTCACATTTGGAATTGCACAAAAAAGACTATTCATCTCAGAGAGGTTTGCGAAAAATTTTGGGAAAACGTCAACGACTACTGGCTTATTTGTCAAAAAAAAATAGAGTCCGTTATAAAGAATTAATTGATCGGTTGGATATTCGAGAGACAAAAACTCGTTAATTTAAAGAGTGATATCATTTGAACTTATTCGTTTCAATTTTGATGAACTTCTTTTTACTTTCAGCAATTCATGGAAGAATGACTCGGTAAAAAACTTATGATTGCACCAACTACAAGAAAAGACCTCATGATAGTCAATATGGGTCCTCACCACCCATCAATGCATGGTGTTCTTCGACTTATCGTTACTCTCGATGGTGAAGATGTTATTGACTGTGAACCAATATTGGGTTATTTACACAGAGGAATGGAGAAAATTGCGGAAAACCGAACAATTATACAATATTTGCCTTATGTAACACGTTGGGATTATTTAGCTACTATGTTCACAGAAGCAATAACCGTAAATGGACCCGAACAACTAGGCAATATTCAAGTACCTAAAAGGGCTAGCTATATCAGAGCCATTATGTTGGAGTTGAGTCGTATAGCTTCCCATTTGTTATGGCTTGGCCCTTTTATGGCAGATATTGGGGCACAGACCCCTTTCTTCTATATTTTTCGAGAACGAGAATTGATATATGACCTATTCGAAGCTGCCACCGGTATGCGAATGATGCATAATTATTTTCGTATCGGAGGAATAGCTGCTGATCTACCTCATGGATGGATAGATAAATGTTTGGATTTTTGCGATTATTTTTTAACAGGGGTTGCTGAATATCAAAAGCTTATTACACGGAATCCTATTTTTTTAGAACGAGTTGAGGGCGTAGGCATTATTGGAGGAGAAGAAGCACTAAATTGGGGTTTATCAGGACCAATGCTACGAGCTTCCGGAATACAATGGGACCTTCGTAAAGTTGATCATTATGAGTGTTACGAAGAATTTGATTGGGAGGTTCAATGGCAAAAAGAAGGGGATTCATTAGCTCGTTATTTAGTACGAATCAGTGAAATGACAGAATCCATAAAAATTATCCAACAGGCTCTGGAAGGAATTCCAGGGGGGCCCTTTGAGAATTTAGAAATCCGACGCTTTGATAGAGTAAAAGATACGGAATGGAATGATTTTGAATATCGATTTATTAGTAAAAAACCTTCTCCAACTTTTGAATTGTCCAAACAAGAACTTTATGTAAGAGTCGAAGCACCAAAAGGAGAATTGGGAATTTTTCTGATAGGAGATCAGAGTGTTTTTCCTTGGAGATGGAAAATTCGCCCACCGGGTTTTATCAACTTGCAAATTCTGCCTCAGTTAGTTAAAAGAATGAAATTGGCTGATATTATGACGATACTAGGTAGTATAGATATCATTATGGGAGAAGTTGATCGTTGAAATGATAATTGATAATACAACAGAACTACAAGCCATCCATTCGTTTTCCAGATTGGAATTCTTAAAAGAAGTCTATGGGATCATATGGGTGCTTGTCCCTATTTTGACTCTTGTATTAGGAATCACACTAGGTGTACTAGTAATTGTTTGGTTAGAAAGAGAAATATCTGCAGGGATACAACAACGTATTGGACCTGAATACGCTGGCCCCTTGGGAATTCTTCAAGCTCTAGCAGATGGCGTAAAACTACTTTTCAAAGAGAATCTTTTTCCATCTAGAGGGGATACTCGTTTATTCAGTATCGGACCATCCATAGCAGTCATATCCATTTTACTAAGTTATTCAGTAATTCCTTTTGGTTATCGCCTTATTCTAGCCGATCTTAGTATTGGTGTTTTTTTATGGATCGCTGTTTCAAGTCTTGCTCCCGTTGGACTTCTTATGTCAGGATATGGATCAAATAATAAATATTCCTTTTTAGGTGGTTTAAGAGCTGCTGCTCAATCAATTAGTTATGAAATACCATTAACTCTATGTGTATTATCAATCTCTCTACGTGTGATTCGGTGAGACATAAAATTTCCCCTATTTCTTTTCTTTCTAGTAAGAAAGTGAAATGAGTTGAATATATATATTTTATTTTTTTATTCAGCATTCGGGTTGATGAACTAAACCAGATAGTTATATGAGTGAAATAAAACGGCTTTTTAATTTGCAGTTAAAGGGATTGAATCTCATTTCCTATGTACAAGAATGAAATGAAAGTAAATATAAGCAAAGCAGTCGAGACTGTTTACCCCAAGATTGGTTGATTAGGCATCATGGCTTGAAGCGGGTTCAAAAGATCAACTGTATGAAGTTTTTACTATCTATTAACATAGATGTATTACCATAATGGAAGGTTAATAAAAATGAGTGGATGGTTAGGAAGACCAAGATACACAAAGGATTAGTAATGGAGATTCTGTAAATTATCCAACAGGATGTACCTAAAAGGAATTCAAATTGGGGCTTTAAGTTGGTAGAAACAATTAAGAAGTACTCCCCATGATTTCGATCCAGAGTATGTTCTTATCCACTGATTAAGTAAATAACTATCAAGAACGAAGTAATCTTTTACTTTGGTAATGTCCCCCTTTTCTGAGAAAGGAGAATAGGAACGAAATAAACTCGAAAGAATAGAATTGAAAAAAAGAGATCTTTTTTTATTCTTTCTTTCCTATATACCTATTTTATTTTTTATTTAGAGAGATAGAATTCTTGTCATGATGCATGAACTAATGCAATGTCTAATTTTTTTTCGTAATGGAAAATGATAGGTTGAAATAGCTATGTGATATTCCTCCAAAAAACTCTTTTTTTATTCAAGGATAAAGTTATTTCAACAAAGAAAAATGAAAATTCTTAAAAGATGAGATCAATTCAGAAGCACTTTTATTTATTAGAAATATATTTATTATAAATAGCAGACAGAATTCCATTGGTCTAATTCGAGGCCTTAGGATAAGAGTTTGAATCTCTATCTATCCTATAAACATATCAAGATAAATAATGTCGAAAGGTACTTAGATTTATTTGCGACCTCTGAGGAGCCGTATGAGGTGAAAATCTCATGTACGGTTCTGTAATAGCGATGGGAACAGTGATGTTATCATCGACTATGATTATCTAACAGTTCAAGTACAGTTGATATAGTTGAAGCGCAGTCAAAATATGGTTTTTGGGGGTGGAATTTGTGGCGTCAACCTATAGGGTTTATCGTTTTTCTAATTTCTTCTCTAGCCGAGTGTGAGAGATTACCTTTTGATTTACCAGAAGCAGAAGAGGAATTAGTAGCAGGTTATCAAACCGAATATTCAGGTATCAAATTTGGTTTATTTTATGTTGCTTCGTATCTGAATCTACTAGTTTCTTCATTATTTGTAACAGTTCTTTACTTGGGGGGTTGGAATCTTTCTATTCCGTACATATTCGTTCCTGAGCTTTTTGAAAGAGGTAAAGTTTTTGGAACAATAATCGGTATCTTTATTACATTAGCTAAAACTTATTTGTTCTTGTTCATTTCTATTGTAACAAGATGGACTTTACCGAGACTGAGAATGGACCAACTATTAAGTCTTGGATGGAAATTTCTTTTACCTATTTCTCTAGGTAATCTATTATTAACAACTTCATTCCAACTTCTTTCACTGTAAAGGAATAGAATATTCTATATTCACAACTTGTCTCAAACAAGAGAAAGAAACAAGTATAAAATTATTTATAGATATTTACGATATGTTTCCTATGGTAACTGAGTTCATGAATTATGGTCAACAAACAATACGAGCTGCAAGGTACATTGGTCAAGGTTTCGTGATTACCTTGTCCCATGTGAATCGTTTACCTGTAACTATTCAATACCCCTACGAAAAATTGATCACATCGGAACGTTTCCGAGGACGAATCCACTTTGAATTTGATAAATGCATTGCTTGTGAAGTATGTGTTCGTGTATGTCCTATAGATTTACCCGTTGTTGATTGGAAATTGGAAACGGATATTCGAAAGAAACGATTACTTAATTACAGTATTGATTTTGGAATCTGTATATTTTGTGGTAATTGCGTTGAGTATTGTCCAACAAATTGTTTATCAATGACTGAAGAATATGAACTTTCTACTTATAATCGTCACGAATTGAATTATAATCAAATTGCTTTAGGTCGGTTACCGGTGTCAATAATTGACGATTACACAATTCGAACAATTTCGAATTCACCTCAAATAAAAAATGAAAAAAATCCTTGATTCAAAAATCATTCCATCGTTTTTGGATCCAAAAAAATGAGGTTTTTTGCTTGGTCAATAGGTTGGTTGGCGAGAATCGTGGCTTAATTTGGATTGAAAATTGATTTCTATTCAACTAATGATTTCAAAATAGAGAGTTTCAAACTCCTCTTTCGGATAAAGAATAAGAGTAGTCCAATAACTGTATCTACATCAATCCACATCACACCCATTCCAATTTAATTCAATTAAGAAGTATCCTCAAAGATAACTTCTTTTTTCCTGGTCAGGTCAACAAAGTCATGAAATATTTCGATTTATCTATTTTTTTCTATAAAATCAAATGGGTTTACCTGGACCAATACATGATTTTCTTTTAGTCTTTCTGGGATCGAGTCTTATATTAGGAAGTCTAGGAGTAGTATTACTTCCCAATCCAATTTATTCGGCCTTTTCGTTGGGATTGGTTCTTTTTTGTATATCCTTATTCTATATTCTATCGAACTCGTATTTTGTAGCTGCTGCGCAGCTCCTTATTTATGTGGGAGCTATAAATATTTTAATCATTTTTGCTGTGATGTTCATGAATGGTTCAGAATATTACAAAGATTTTCATCTTTGGACCGTTGGGGATGGAGTTACTTCAATAGTTTGTACAAGTCTTTTTATTTCACTAATTACTACTATTCCAGATACGTCATGGTACGGGATTATTTGGACTACAAAATCAAACCAGATTATAGAGCAAGATTTGATAAGTAATAGCCAACAAATTGGAATTCATTTATCAACAGATTTTTTTCTTCCATTTGAACTCATTTCAATAATTCTTTTAGTCGCTTTAATAGGTGCAATTGCTATAGCTCGTCAATAATAAATCTTTAAAACTAGGAATTCCATTCAAATAAAATCAACGGAAAAAAATGTTATAATCCTTTAATTTGAATTCCTGTCTAAAATAGAAATGCTTTAGCTTTAGGTAGATCTATTACCAATATATTCGCTTTTGTTAGAATTGAATCGCTTGAATTATTGTTCATATTGAAATGAATCGAGATTGATAAGGAGTTGGTTAATGATGCTCGAACATGTACTTGTTTTGAGTGCCTATTTATTTTCCATCGGTATCTACGGATTGATCACAAGTCGAAATATGGTTAGAGCCCTTATGTGTCTTGAACTTATATTAAATTCAGTTAATATAAATTTTGTAACATTTTCTGGTTTTTTTGATAATCGTCAATTAAGAGGAGATATTTTCTCCATTTTTGTTATAGCTATTGCAGCCGCTGAAGCAGCTATTGGCCCGGCTATTGTTTCATCAATTTATCGTAACAGAAAATCAACTCGTATTAACCAATCCAATTTGTTGGATAAATAATATTAATTATATAAATAGAAATTCGAATATTCAGAAATTATTCTGAAATTAATTCGAATTAGCAGGTTTGCTACGTGTAAGGTAGGATCGTGGTTGCAAAAACATAAGAAATCTAAGTATTTTGGCCCTCTCTCATAAACCAATCCACAAGTAGATTGATTCTGATCACTCATTGATTCGTCTGGTATCTAAATATATGATTCATTTAGAAGTTTACTAGATCGAAAATTTATGACGAAAAAAATGTATAGATCCAATGTCACATTCAGTAAAGATTTATGATACATGTATAGGATGTACTCAATGTGTCCGAGCGTGTCCCACCGATGTATTAGAAATGATACCTTGGGACGGATGTAAAGCTAAACAAATTGCTTCTGCCCCAAGGACCGAGGACTGTGTTGGTTGTAAGAGATGTGAATCCGCCTGTCCAACGGATTTCTTGAGTGTTCGAGTTTATTTATGGCATGAAACAACTCGCAGTATGGGTCTAGCTTATTGATACGTTCCAGAAAACTCTACTTGAATCCATTTGATTTTTTTTACCGACAAAACCCGTGCTCAAAATATTTTGAGCACGGGTTTTTCTGGCCCAAGTGTATCTTGTCTTTACCACGAATAATTTTCCTTGGTTAACAATAATTGTTATTTTTCCAATATCTGCGGGTTCCTTAATTTTATTTCTTCAACATAGAGGAAATAGGGTAATTCGTTGGTATACTATATGTATATGTATTTTAGAACTTCTTCTAACGACTTATGCATTCTGTTATCATTTCCAATCGGGCGATCCATTAATCCAACTAGTGGAGGATTATAAATGGATCGATTTTTTTGATTTCCATTGGAGATTAGGAATAGATGGCCTTTCTATAGGACCCATTTTACTGACGGGATTCATCACTACTTTAGCTACTTTAGCGGCTCGGCCAGTTACTCGGGATTCTCGACTATTTCATTTCTTGATGTTAGCAATGTACAGTGGTCAAATAGGATTATTTTCTTGTCGGGACCTTTTACTTTTTTTCCTCATGTGGGAGTTAGAATTAATTCCCGTTTATCTACTTCTATCAATGTGGGGAGGAAAAAAACGTCTGTACTCAGCTACCAAATTTATTTTGTACACGGCGGGGGGTTCTGTTTTTCTTTTAATGGGAGTTCTGGGTATCGGTTTATATGGTTCTAATGAACCAACATTAAATTTAGAAATATTAGCCAATCAGTCCTATCCTGTGGCCTTGGAAATAATATTTTATATTGGATTTTTTATTGCTTTTGCTGTCAAATTGCCGATTATACCCCTACATACATGGTTACCAGATACCCATGGAGAAGCGCATTATAGTACTTGTATGCTTCTAGCCGGAATCTTATTAAAAATGGGAGCGTATGGATTAGTTCGGGTCAATATGGAATTATTACCCCATGCTCATTCTATATTTTCTCCTTGGTTGATGATAGTAGGCGCAATGCAAATAATTTATGCAGCTTCAACATCTCTCGGTCAACGGAATTTAAAAAAAAGAATAGCCTATTCCTCTGTATCTCATATGGGTTTCATAATTATAGGAATTGGTTCTATCACCGATACAGGGCTCAATGGAGCCCTTTTACAAATAATCTCTCATGGATTTATTGGTGCTGCACTTTTTTTCTTGGCAGGAACGACTTATGATAGAATACGTCTTGTTTATCTTGACGAAATGGGTGGAATAGCTATCCCAATGCCAAAAATATTCACGATGTTCAGTAGCTTTTCGATGGCCTCCCTTGCATTACCAGGTATGAGTGGTTTTGTTGCCGAATTAATAGTATTTTTTGGACTAATTACCAGTCAAAAATACCTTTTAATGCCAAAAATACTAATTACTTTTGTAATGGCAATTGGAATGATATTAACTCCTATTTATTCATTATCTATGTCACGCCAGATGTTCTATGGATACAAGATATTTAATGCTCCAAACTCTTATTTTTTTGATTCTGGACCGCGAGAGTTATTTCTTTCAATCTCTATCTTTTTACCCATACTAGGTATTGGTATGTACCCCGATTTTGTTCTTTCACTATCAGTTGACAAGGTCGAAGTTATTCTATCTAATTCTTTTTATAGATAGTTTTGATGAATAAAAAAAATCCTATGATTTTTTTTTAATCCTTCGTTGTACAATGAAAAAAAGAAGGCTTTTTCTTCTTTTCTTAAGTTAAGTAAAAAAAATGAATTTGAATCGGCGCGAACCCTGTGAATCACTACAATATTTGATTCAGAGGGTTCTCATCAGTCCACACAAAGTTTTTTTTATCTCATATGCACTGTACACTTTTCTATTCGTATTCGTAAGAGTCTTTTTTGAATCCTTTTGAATTCAATTAGATGTTAATGTAAATGAACCATAACTATGTAGCCCTATTCCTAATAGATTGACCCCAAAATAGCATATCCAAATTATAAGAAAGCCAATAGACGCCACAATTGCGGAATTTATACCCTTCCATTTTATATTGGTTCGAATATGTAAATAAATCGCGAATACGATCCAAGTAATAAATGCCCAAGTTTCCTTTGGGTCCCAACTCCAATATGATCCCCATGCTTCGTTAGCCCATACTGCTCCAGAAAGTATCCCTATGGTTAAAAAGATAAATCCTAGACTAATAACCCGATAACTCCAATAATCCAATTGTTGAATAAATTGCGACCTGTAATAATTCTTCGGAGAAAAAAAAGAAGTATTTTGTAAAACATTTCTTCTTTCATTCATGTATTCGATTTCACCAAAGAAAAATGACCCATTTAAATTTAATAAATGATTACTTGTAAAAAAAAACTTTCTGTTTGCAATGACTAGAAGTGCTACTGATAATAATGATCCACATAAAAGGGCTGCATAGCCCAATATCATCATACTTACGTGCATTATTAACCACTCGGATTGAAGAGCGGGTACTAATATTGCAGATTCGTGTATTTCAGTTAAAAGACCTGAAGTAGCAAAGCCTTGGGTAAAAATAGCACTTGGGCCGATTATTGCGCTTAAAAAATTTTGATTTTTTTTGAAATACGGAACTATATGAATAAGGGAGAAACTCCATGAAAGGAAGATTAATGATTCATATAAATTACTTAGTGGAAAATGTCCCGAATAAATCCAACGAGTAACTAATAATCCTGTTATACAGAAAAAAGTCATTATCATGCCCTTTTCTGATGAATCGTAGAGTTTTATGATTTCATCGACTAAAAAGGTTATCAAATGAATTGTAATTACAATTGAAACGATCGAAAAAGAAATATGAGTTAATATATGCTCTAAGGTTGAAAATATCATAAAAATCTTAAAAAAGGGGAGTTCTTTAATTACAAGAAATCAGGAATTGAATTCATTATAGGATCTATTTAGTTTTTTTAGAAGATGGCATGCCGCCACTCGGACTCGAACCGAGATGCTCTAGCACTGCTTCCTAAGAGCAGCGTGTCTACCAATTTCACCATAGCGGCTTGTCTTGAACTCATAATAGCCTATGAATAAGCAATCGTCTAGATTTAAGAATTCAATTGGTTGCAATATTTTTTAGGAAAGATTCAAATGGATGAATAAAAATTAGTTCAAATAGGTATTTGAAGGTTCATTATTTTAGTTTAGGGCCTTAGTTTTCTTAAGATTTTCGTGTATTTTATACTCTCCTCAACTTGAACTCTTTAAAACTGGATAGTTTTATTATCCATTAATAGGATACAACTAAAAAAAATCCATTTTCTTAATGAATCCAAAAGAAAAAACCTGTTTTGGATCACTCAAAATTGATACATTATTTATCCAGACTCTCTTCACTAAGTGTTTTTGATTTTCTTGATTGGGTTGATCGCGAGAGATATATGGGGGTGTATATAGGAATTCAGAGAAAATCAAAAAGTCAGAAAGTTACACAAAAGGGTTTAAAATTTGAATCAATTAGTTTCAATGATTTTAGTAACTAAAGATTAAAGATTTTCTATTTGCTCTTCTATAGATAGAGAGAAAAAGTGGATATAGAGAAAAAATAAAAAGTTGTATTATTGTATTATTGTAACAAATGGGTCGATGGGGAAAATAAGACTCCCCGCCTCGGAAATGAGAAAATAGACTAAAAATAAAATGGAGTATCTTTTGTTTATTCTTTTGTCAACAAAAAGAAAGTATTTTTTCTTTTTTGAATTGAATTGAGTAAGGTAAACAGAAGAATTCTTATTCTACATATTTTAAGAGCAGAGCGAATTCCATTACCTATTGAGTTAATCAATATGAAATGGAATTCATTAATTTGATTTTTGAAATGAGTCAATTTTTTGAGTCAAGTCGATTCAGATTATTCCAACGTTTTTTTACTTATTTTTTTTTTCGCACAAAAAAACTTTTTGAATTCCCGGTAGAAAGAGATTTCCCTAAGGAAAATGCTTTTAACGCTGTCCCATATCCCTTCCTTTTCCAAATATTTTTACGAATACGCGTTTTTGATGCAGAAGTACGTTTTTTTGGAACTGCCATTTAAATAAAAATTAAGAGATTACTCATTGTTATAGCTGGATGTGAAAGACATCTATTATTCAAAATGAATCCGTACTTTCCTATTCATTAGGAATTTCTTTTCTAGAAAATATTTTCGTTATAAAATAAAAAGAAAAAAAAAAATAGATAGGGTAAAGATATGTGAAAATGACGTAAAATATTACTAAAAATAGAAAAAAGAAGAAGAATATTATTTTTTTTCTATTAACTGGTCAAACTCGGTAAAAATACGGCTAATTTGCATTGAATTTTCAGAGACTAGTAATTAATCTTTTTCTTTCATATGATTTGACCAATTGTAACTTCTTGATTTGAATATTTGGAATATTTAGCAGAATAAGTAAGAATAAAAAATTAGAAAATTATCTTTAAATTAGTGCATATCTTGATTTTTTTATTGACTTCTTTCAAAAGAGGTAAGATCCGGTGAATCGGAAACAATTAATTAAAAAACTTTTTTTATGGAACAGACATATCAATATGCGTGGATCATACCTTTTGTTCCACTTTCAGTTCCTATGTTAATAGGAGTCGGACTTCTTCTTTTTCCGACGGCAACAAAAAATCTTCGTCGTATGTGGGCCTTTCCGAGTATTTTATTGTTAAGTATAGTCATGATTTTTTCAATTAATCTGTCTATTCAGCAAATAAATAGTAGTTGTATCTATCAATATGTATGGTCTTGGACTATCAATAATGATTTTTCTTTAGAATTCGGCTACTTGATCGAT
>JAGHKM010000061.1:0-42914 GCA_019097785.1 Fraxinus excelsior
TTTAGATGTGAAGCATATTGTGTCTATAGTTTCTCAAACAGGAAAATTCTTTAAATCCAAAGTCTGATCAACCCTAAGCTTTGTACATCAATGTTAACAAATTGAGGAAGATGCTTCTCAGTATAAAAACTGAAATAAATTGCTAAATTTTGTGCAATAGACAGATGATAATTCATTAAAAAGAATATGATTAAGTCCTCAACCGGTAACTGGGAACAAAATGTTGCTAACCTAAGTTATGTCCCCTTCCCGAAGGTAGGCCGGCCATAAACATATGTTTCATCAGTATTAGTTACCTGCTTCCTGAAAGAAAAGTCTTCATCTGGCAACTTCTGCATGTCTGCCAAACTCTTCAGTGTTCCCCTTAAAAAGTAGGATGAATATTTTCTTGCACCAAGTCATAGGGCTTCGTCAATTCAACTTACATAAGAAACTCTTTGGATAGGCGTTAAGAAGCATACAATTAAGAAAGTTAACCTTGAAAATAACACTAAATAAATATTTCTTGGGGGAAGAGGGGGGTTAGGAATGGTACAAACAACAATCTTGCAGAAATAATTCGTTTGACCTTTTTATTCATTGCACACCAAGACTTTAAATAGAAATAATTACATCATTTGTCAACAGCAAATAGCATGTACTCAAATTTATCGTGAGAACAAAGATGCGTTTTATTTCTTTCTGATAAGTCAAAAGTTTGTCAAAAAAAAAAAAAAAGTGGAGCAGGGGAGACAGGCTAATGGGAATAGTTTAGAAGAAAGAAGGAACAACAAAAACTACATATATGACCTCTATAAAGATACACTCGGATGACACTGCATGTATTTTGTTGTAAAATACCATCAAATATAACTCCACCTCCATGGCATTTCCATCAGGTCATAGCTCAATATGCAATAGATAGAATTTCATTAATCATTTATGTTTCTGATGGCAGTAAACTACAACTTTAGCTCGTCAACAGTATCTGCCACCATACCACTCTACACATATTACCCGTAGCTCTAGTGCTCTAGGTATTATTCTGATGATGGTTAAGCTACAAATTTAGCTCGACAAATATCCACTCTTCCTTTACTCCATAGGCCTTCTCAAGTAGAGTAAAAGGCTACCATTTCCATCAAATTTAAATTCCCCCATATACAATTCTCCACATATCCTTCACAAACTCCAGCATTCATGATAATATGATTCTCTCCAATCAAGACCATTAATAAAGTTGCTGAGTTCTTTAATACCCCATTAAGAGTTTTTATTTTTACTATCCAAGAAAACTTATAACTCTTATCAAAAATATATTCTACACAGCAAAACTTACCCCCTTCATTCTGACACACTAAGCTTTCCACTAAAAATCCCAATCTCTTTCTTCAATATTTTTTCTTTTGAAATTGAAATTGCAGCTTGGTTGTCTATATGAATTTGTGTTGGCTCATTTTGCTTCATCTGTAAATCTGCAAGTATCTTTCTAATCCAAATTGCTTGATTCACAGCAGCAGTGGCTGCCACATATTGAGCCTCGACTGTGCTTTGAGCCACCACATCTTGTTTTTTTTAGCACCATGAAAACATTCCTAATCCAAAGCTGAAACAAAAACCTGTTGTACTTCTCATGTCATCAACACAACCTGCCCAATTAATTCCCCAGATTGCAGCGACGGTTGTCTGTCTTTTCTTCCCAAAATTTCCTTTTTCCTTCCAGCCTACTGCCGTCCAATGCGTGTATATTCTGTCTCCTTTTTTTCTGCCTAACTGTGTAGAAATCTGGTGTATTAGCAGCCGGCCAATGAGAGTTGTTACGTGAAAATCAGCCACTATCCTCTCTCCTTCACCAGCCAAATTGCCGATACTGTATGCGTAAATTACCCCTTTAATTCAGCCCTTAATCCCCCTTTAATTCAGCCACTAATCTCCACCAATATGTGTGTAATATGGCACTCACAATTCTGCTCAATATGCCGCCCACTTGTGTGTTTAACTAATGAAATTTCAGCCGACTAATCTCCCAGTTTCCAATTAATTTCAGCCAGCTATTCTCTTCCCAATTCAGCCACCTAATCTCCCTCTAAATGTCTGTAAAAAAAATGAAGAATATGGCAGCCACCACCGGCCATACCTTGTCCGCCGCTCGCAACCAGCCCCAGCCCCAACGTGCGACCGATCAAAGCCCCATCACCCCAATGAAGACCGACCCGACAAACCGAACACCGCCCTGACCCTGCCGCAACCCAAAACACAGTCTCCCAAGCACACTCCAAACATCACCGCCCAACCAACACCAACCAAACCACTCCGCCCGAACACGCCGCCACACCAAAGAAAACGCAGACACATCAACAGAAACATGAAAAAGAAGAGAAGAACGAAAACTGAGGGGGGAAGGGGACGGAGCCGTCGAACACGCTAGGGCAAAAGAGGATAGAAAGAAGGGATAGAGTTTAGAGTTTAGAGAGAGAAAGGGAAAGGGATTCTGTTTAATGGAAACATTGGACAATAAAACTAACGGTGAATTTTTTTTCCGTGAAAACAAGATTTTCCGTTAGATTTTCCGTTAAACCAAGAAAATCCGTTAGATACACACTTTTTATATATAGAAAGATATATATCTTCTTCTTTAATTTAAATTTACCAGAATCCTGATTTCATATCAAATTTAGAAAACTGTCTTCAATGTTCCTTTTGGTCAATATGAATGGAATGTCATGCCATTTGGTCTTAAAAATGCTCCTTCAGAATTTCAAAAAATTATGAATGATATTTTCAATCCATTTCAAGATTTTATCATTGTTTACATTGATGATGTTTTAATCTTTTCTGAAAGTTTAGAACAACACTTCAAACATTTGCATACATTCATTCATGTCATCAAACAAAATGGTTTAGCTGTGTCAGCCAAGAAAATTGTTTTATGTCAAACTAAAATTAGGTTCCTTGGTCATACCATTAATCTAGGAACACTTACACCAATTCAAAGAAGTCTAGATTTTACTGATATATATATATAAATTATTATTTTTTTTGGGGAAAAATAAATTCTGAAAAAATGTGTGATTAAAAAATTCATTGATTTTTTTTTTTTTTTAAGAATGTGTGATTAAAAAATAGGGAAATTTTTTAAGTTAACATGCAAAATATTTTATTTTAAGAATGTGGTTGAAAATGAGTTTTAAAAATAATAATAAAAAAAAAAATTGAAGAATGATAGAAAAACAACTTACATAAATAGAGTAAAATACACCTTTGGTCATTGAAGTATAAGCAAAATCTCAACTTGGTCACTAAAGTTTTAAACGTTCCAATCTAGTCACTTAAGTTACGAACAAATTCCAATCTAATCCCTCATCCAAATTCTGTTAGTCCATTTAATAGCCAATCCGACATGGTAAGCCGTCAATCCTATAGGGCAAAACCCATCGTTAACTAGAAGTCCAATGTACCAAATTACACTTCTTGACATTTTAGCCTTCAATTTAAAATTGTATCTTCATCCAAAGTTATTACCCTTCTCTTATTCAGTCACATATACCCAACTCAACTTTCTCGCTGAGTTTGTCAACTTGGGAGTGAAATTGGGTTTCAATCTTCCACTCACTTTGCTTGAAAATGGATGTGAACTACATAGGGATGCACACAATGTTTATCGCCACAGGATGACATTGGGAAGTTAGTTGCTTGATGAAGACATTGTGGACAAAATCAAACCCAAACAAATCGTTTATTGGTTGCAACAAGTTTCGGCTAAGGTTCAAATATACTTCAAAGCATCAATTTCATTTGTTTGGGCTCCTATTTTGTTTATTTTTATCGGTACTTGGATATTGTAATTTTAAATGGGTTGATCCTCCAGTCCCATTAAGAGAAGGGGTTCAATCGTGTGCTTGATTAGAAAGATGGTAAAGCGACGATTTGAAATGCAAA
The DNA here is from genome assembly GCA_019097785.1 of Fraxinus excelsior. Classification (NCBI taxonomy): domain Eukaryota; kingdom Viridiplantae; phylum Streptophyta; class Magnoliopsida; order Lamiales; family Oleaceae; genus Fraxinus; species Fraxinus excelsior. Next base: position 3,919 of record JAGHKM010000061.1, read on the forward strand.
AACAACTTGAATTATTATGAAAGAAAATCAAATTTCTTGATAGTTGTGGCGATAGAAATATCGATTGTAGTAGTTGATCTTTAATTGTAGAGATGTGATTGTTTTCCTTTTCTATTGTATAGCTATACATGCATGTAACCTCTATATCTGTCTCCACCTAAAAGTGTGGTGGTTTCACAAACATTCTCACGACAGTTGTGGGTCTTACAGCTTCTCTAGATGTATGGGATTCTCTTGAACGTGCGTTCAACCTTGGATCAAAATCTCAAGAGATTTTGATGAAGGGCGAACTTCAACTCATGAAGAAAGGGAACCACTGTTGTCGAGTTTGCCCGCGCCTTTAAAGGCCCTTGTGATCAATTAATGGCCATCGGACGTCCCATCGATGAAGTCGACAAGTCGCACTGGTTTCTTCGTGGCCTTGGCACTGAGTTTGCTGGCTTTTCAATTTTGCGAAATTTCTTGCTTTTCTGTATTTGTTTATTTTAGACATGTAAATTTATTAAGTAATAAAAAATACTTTGAAATACCAAAAAATGTTCATCTTCGTTTTACTTTGCGTAAAATTAATTTTTTTTTCTTCTCTTTGGAATTGAAATAGCTAAAAATTTGTCAAACATAGAATTAATACGTATATCATGAACTCTTCATGAAAGCCATTATGTTTTCATTGAAAATATCATATTTCATGTAAAAATTCTAAAGCAATTATGATTTTGTTGATAGTATTATGTTTCTTTGTCTAAACTCTGTTGGTTTTAAAAGTGTTGCATTAGATAATATTTTCAGAATCGACTTGCTTAACAGTAAGAACATGATGTATTAATTTAAACGAGTAAAAAACAGAATAGAAAGCATTAAACGAATAAAACAGAAAGCTTAAAATAATTGCAGAATTCGGTATGAGGATGATCGAGGCGAGAACTAGGCTCTCTGTCCTTAAGACGTTTTTACCCCGTCACACGGTGCTTACGGTATGGTATATGGTAAATCGTCTCCCAAGATACAACGATCAAACACTTGTAGAAGCAGCACTTCGACTGCAAGACAGCGAACCAGAAATGGAGTACTCTCTCAGACAAATGCAGAAAAGAAAGGTGCGACAAAAACTATGTATGCAGTGTGAATTCGAGTGTTTGTTGGTGTGTCGAAAATGAAAGCCTAAGGACCCTTTAAATAGAGGAGGGAGTTTGACGGTTGAGCCTCGTACAACTCCCCACTTTGAGCAGTTTCACTACTCACGCCCACTTAACTCACAGTTGAGCAGTCAAGACATCCACTTAATCAATTGACGATTTAAAGAAAAATCGTGAAAGAGAGGGAATCAATTAATTGAATTCAGATAAAATTTAAATAAATTTTATCCAAAAAATTAATATTGACCCGCGGCCCAAGCCTACGACCCACGACCCGAGCTCGTGCTCGTACCAAGCCGAGCCGGCCGGTCGGACAGACGGCGGCGGCGCGCGCGTGACTTTCGGTTAGTCTAGACATTGTCTAAGACTCCTTCATTTCAAAGACTATTGGTAACCCTTGGGGCCCAAACCTATTTCCAAACTTGATGTTTATTAAGTGGTTCAAGGTTGTGTTTGCAACCTATGTGGGATTGGAACAGTTTTTCCAATTATTTCCAATTTATTCCTCTTATTTATTGTCTAACTTTCAACCATAATTTCTCATTCATATTGTAATGATTTTTTACAATTAAATATTCTCCACTCATCTACTCGGAACGTAGAATTTAATTGAACATTTATTTCGACAATTCGAACATTGGGTCCCACTTAGAATTGTGGTCAAAGTTGACCCATTTGGCACCATTTCCAACAATCCCCCATATGAATGAAAAATATCATGACTATGCAATGCAGACACGAACAGAGAGTACAGGCGAAAGACTTATTGCATCAGGAGAGGTAGCTCTTGGCTTTGAACCTGCCTTAGTGGAATACTATCGAGTTTATTTGGTTAATCAGTGAACTGATATCTTGAACTGTTTAGCCGTTGGTGTAAATCAAGGCAAGTATTCACACAATAATCTTTCTATTCAATTCTTAGATTCTCATAGTTGTGTTCATTTTGGCTCTGAACAATTCTTGGGATTCATAAGTGCTTTATAGAATTTTAAGCCCCAAATTCTCATAGAAGCGGCCCCACTTCACACTTATATATGTGATCTCCTATTAAGAGTATTCTGCTGTACTCCACTCGGATTATCCAAGCTATAGGAATCATTAAAAGTTACAACTTAACCTTTTATATTCTGCAGACAACACTTTTTAATAAATGAATGGTCAAGTGCTTAACTGAGTCTTAATAACTTAGTTGTCTCATTGAACCAAGATATTGGGATCTCCAATCAATAAGGTTGGGTTACCATCATTAAGATTCATGCATGTTCGGCTTTAATCCCATTCCATTTGATAGATAATATACTTGATCTCTTGGTAGGCCTTTTGTAAGCGGATCCGCGAGATTCTCCTTTGATTTCACATAATCAATGGAGATAATACCATTTGAGATCAACTGCTTTATGGTATTGTGTCTACGACGTATATGTCTAGACTTACCATTATACATGCAATTTTGTGCCCTTGCAATAGCTGACTGATTGTCACAGTGAATACTAATTGCAGGCACTAGCTTAGGCCAACACGGAATATCCTCTAAGAAGTTACGAAGTCATTCTGCTTCTTCTCCAACTTTATCTAAAGCTATAAACTCTGATTCCATTGTTGATCGAGCTATGCAAGTTTACTTTGAGGATTTCCAAGACACAGCCGCACCACCAAGTGTAAATACATAACCACTTGTGGATTTAGAATCTTTCATATCAGATATCCAATTTGCATCACAGTATCCTTCTAATACTGCTGGATATATCATATAATGTAATCCAAATTTTAATGTATATTTTAAATATCAAAGTACCCTATTCAATGCCTTCCAGTGATCATTGCTTGGATTACATGTGAACCCACTCAATTTATTAACTACGAACGCAATATCAGGAAGTGTGCAGTTCATTAAATACATCAAACTCCCAATGACCTGAGAATATCTTAATTGATGTACATGTTCACCTCTATTTTTTGCTAAGTGTAGACTCGTGTCTACTGGAGTTTTGATTGGACTTTCATCAAAAACTCCAAATCTCTTTAACACAGACTCAACGTAATGAGATTGTGAAAGAACAAGGCCATCTGGTGTTTTAGAAATTTTAATTCCAAGAATTACATCTGCTACACCCATGTCCTTCATGTCAAAATGTTTTGTTAACATTTTCTTAGTAGACACAATGATATCATGATTGCTACCTAGAATTAGCATATCATCCACATATAAGCATACTAAGACATATGCTGTCGGTGTACTCTTATTATACACACACTTATCACACTCGTTAATTTTAAAACCATTTGACAACATTGTTTTGTCAAATTTTTGGTGCCACTGCTTTGGCGCCTGTTTTAATCCATATAAAGATTTAACGAGTCGGCAAACCTTTTTCTCTTGTCCATGAGCAACAAATCCTTCAGGTTGCTCCATGTATATTTCTTCTTCCAACTCTCCATTCAGAAAAGCTGTTTTAACATCCATTTGATGAATTTTGAGGTTATATATTGCAGCAATTGTGATAAGGATTCTTATCGAAGTAATCCTCGTTACTGGTGAGTAAGTATCGAAGAAATCAAGACCTTCCTTTTGTCTATATCTTTTTGCTACCAACCAAGCCTTGTATTTATCAATAGATCCATCTGAGTTTAACTTTTTCTTGAAAATCCACTTGCAACCTAGAGGTTTATTTCTAGGTGGGAGATCAACCAACTCCTAAGTATGATTTTGCATTATCGATTCAATTTCACTATTGATAGCTTCTTTCCAAAAAGGAGCCTCTGGTGTTGACATTGCTTCGCTAAATGTCTTTGGTTCATCTTCGATCATGTACGTTAGAAATTCTGAACCGAAGGACGTAGACTTTCTAGTTCTTTTACTACGTCTGAGTTCTTCTTCATTTTCATCATCATTTGCAGTATCGTAAGTTCGTTTTGTTGAACTTACATCACTTTTGTCTTTACGAGGAAAGACATCTTCGAAGAAACTTGCATTCCTTGATTCAATTATTGTATCTTCATGTATATCCGGAATCTCGAATTTATGCACAAGGAAACGATATGCACTACTGTTATGAGCATATCCAATAAATATGCAATCTACAGTTTTTGGTCTTATTTTTATTTGTTTAGGTTTTGACACTTCTACCTTTGCCAAACACCCCCACACTTTCAAGTATTTATATGAAGGTTTATGACATTTCCATAATTCGTAAGGTGTTTCATCCTTTACTTTGTGTGGTATTTTATTAAGAATGTGATTTGCCGAGAGGATAGCCTCCCCCCACAAATTTTGTGGTAGACCAGAACTAATCAACATAGCATTCATCATTTCTTTAAGCGTACGATTCTTTCGTTCCGCAATACCATTAGATTGAGGTGAGTAAGGAGCCGTTGTTTGATGAATGATGCCTTGTTGAGAACAAAATTCTTCAAACGGCGCTCCATATTCTCCACATCTATCACTTCGAACAATTTTTATTGTTTTGTTAAGTTGATTTTCCACTTCATTCTTATAACGTTTAAACATTTCCAAAGCCCCATCTTTAGTTTTTAACAAATAAATATAACAGAACCGAGTGCAATTGTCAATGAAAGTAATGAAATACTATTTCCCACCTTTAGTTTGTACGAATTTCAAGTCACTTATATAGCTGTGAATTAATTCTAAAGGTAAAGTATTTCTATCAACTGATGAAAATGGTCTTTTGGCTAACTTAGCCTCAACACAAGTTTCACATTTGTGATTAGAATCGAAACTTAAAGAATGTAGCAAATTTAAGTTCATTAATTTGCGCACATATTTAAAATTTGCATGTCCTAATCTTTTATGCCATAAACAAGAAGAATCAACAATATACATAGAAGTAGAAGCTTCATTCATCTTGTTCAATATAGGTACAATAGTAAGGACGTTCATCTTGAACATCCCATCAGTCATATAACCCTTCCCAACGTACATTCCATTTTTAGTTAGTACAAATTTGTCAGATACAAATACTAACTTAAACCCATTCTTGCTAAGAAGGGAATCAAAAACAAGATTTTTCCGAATGTCCGGCACATGCAGCACATTGTTGAGGACGAGTTCCTTGCCAGATGTCATCTTCAAGGTCACATTTCCTTGTCCTTCAACCTTTGAGCTTGAGGAATTTTCCATGAACAGTTGTTCTCCATCGATAAGTTTGTAATCAGAATACACACTCTTTTCAACATAAATGTGGCGAGTGGGACCAGTATTCACCCACCATTCCCTGAGATTTCTAACACTGTTACATTCAGATATTACAGCAGATAGGTGCATTTCTCAAACACCTTCAGTCAGATTTTCAATTTCAACAATATGCGCACGGTCAATTTGCTTTTTAGACTTGCGACAGTCACTTGCACGATGTCCGGGTTTGTCACAGTTGAAACAGTCCCCTTTGAACTTCTTGTTCTTCTGGTTGTTTTCATTTTTTTTCGGGGCAAAGCTTGAGTGCTTCCGTTTCATGTTCTTCTTTGAACTTGATTCAGCCATGTTTGCCTTAGTTTCCATGCTTGGTCCCCCGTTCCTCCTTTCAGATTTCTTAGTATCCTCTTCGATCCTCAAACGCACAATCAACTCCTCCATGTTCATTTCCTTGCGTTTGTGTTTGAGGTAATTTTTGAAATCTTTCCATGAGGGCGAGAGTTTTTCAATTACTGCTGCTACTTGGAATGACTCACTTACAGTCATTTTTTCAACATGTAAATCATGGAGAAGTACCTTCAAATCTTGAACTTGGGAAATAACAGATTTAGAGTCAATCATTTTATAATCTAAAAATTTATTTACAAGAAATTTTTTAGATCCAGCATTTTTAATTTTATATTTTTTATCTAAAGATTCCCATAGGTCCTTTGCAGTTTTCATTACGCTATATACACCATATAGCGAATTATTTAGTCAATTCAGTACATAGTTTTTGCATAAGAAATCAGAGTGTTTCCATGCGTCCAAAGCAATAATCGAAACTCGATTATTTTCTCCTTGTTGAACAGAAAGAGGATCCTCAATGAGAAACCTTGCCAGGTTCAGAGTGGTGAGATAGAACAGCATCTTCTGCTGCCATCTCTTAAAATCGACCCCATTAAATTTTTTCGATTTCTCTCCATGAGGAATATGAGTTGAAGCAGACGGACCAGTCATAGTTGACGTAACTGTAGCCATAGTTGGCGTTACAGTAGGGGTCACAGGCACAGTAGTGGGAATTGCATTTGTCCCAGAAATGTTAGCTATTTCTGTTTTCAAAACAGAATATCAACAAATCAGAATTTTCGAATTAAAATTCTGCAGAATAGTAATATGACACAATAGTCTCTGCAGAAGTAAGCAAGTACAATCTGGAAAAATATTTAATAATTACTAAAAATAAGATTGTTGGATTTAAAAGTGTTGCATTAGATAATATTTCCAGAATCGACTTGCTTAACAGTAAGAATATGACGTATTAATTTAAACGAGTAAAAAAAGAATAGAAAGTATTAAACGAATAAAACAGAAAGCTTAAAATAATTGCAGAATTCGGTATGAGGATGATCGAGGCGAGAACTAGGCTCTCTGTCCTTAAGACGTTTTTACCCCGTCACACGGTGCTTACGGTATGGTATATGGTAAATCGTCTCCCAAGATACAACGATCAAACACTTGCAGAAGCAGCACTTCGACTGCAAGACAGCGAACCAGAAATGGAGTACTCTCTCAGACAAATGCAGAAAAGAAAGGTGCGAGAAAGACTATGTATGCAGTGTGAATTCGAGTGTTTGTTGGTGTGTCGAAAATGAAAGCCTAAGGACCCTTTAAATAGATGAGGGAGTTTGACGGTTGAGCCTCGTACAACTCCCCACTTTGAGCAGTTTCACCACTCACGCCCACTTAACTCACAGTTGAGCAGTTAAGACATCCACTTAATCAATTGACGGTTTAAAAAAAAATCGCGAAAGAGAGTTAATTAATTAATTGAATTCAGATAAAAATTTAAATAAATTTTATCCAAAAAATTAATATTGACCCGGCTCAAGCCCAAGCCCAAGCCCAAGCTCGAGCTCGAGCTCGAGTTCGTGCCGTGCCGAGTCGGCCGATCGGACAGCGGTGGCGACGCGCGGCCTTCGGTTAGTCTAGACATTGTCTAAGACTCCCCCCTTTCAAAGACTATTGGTACCCCTTGGGGCCCAAACCCATTTCCAAATTTGATGTTTATTAAGTGGTTCAAGGTTGTGTTTGCAACCTATGTGGGATTGGAACAGTTTTTCCAATTATTTCCCATTTATTCCTCTTATTTATTGTCCAATTTTCAACCATAATTTCTCATTCATATTGAAATGATTTTTCACAATTAAATATTCTATACTCATCTACTCGGAACGTAGAATTTAATTGAACATTTATTTCGACAACTCAAACATTGGGTCCCACTTAGAATTGTGGTCAAAGTTGACCTATTTGACACCATTTTCAACAAACTCAAAATTCCGAAGCTAATGAAGCACGGTTCAATAGAAATCTAATAATGACTATACTAAAAATTTAGTTTCAACCTATGATTAAGCAATGAAAAAAATCAAAATGCATATTTAATTCGTTAGATTTGATCGGGTTAAACATGACGAGTGCAAATATCATGGATAATGTCTTTCTCAATTTTGTTCAATCGCCTCTGAAGATTAATATTGACACGACCCATTTCATCATTTTAAAAACTAGTTTGAACTTGAATGTTAAGGGTTAGAAAATTTGTTTGAAATGAGTATTTTCAATTTTGCCGGTCAATTTACATAAATTGCCAAAAAAGAAAAAAAAAACTGTAATATGACATACGGCAACATTTTTTAAACGTTGTCAAAGACTTATGACAACGTTTGGCAAACGTTTCCGTAGATAGATACGACAACATTTGCTAAACGTTGCGAAAGACTGTCTTTCGCAATGTTTTTCTAACGTTACCGTATCTCTGTAGACGTTGGCGAAAACTTTCGACAACGTTCAAAAAACGTTACCGCATCTCTCTACTCTACGACAACACCTCGATTTGTAATACACTTTTGAACGTTGTCGTATGCTATTTTTGTTGTAGTGTCAACATATCATAGAACATATTAAATGGGGCATTATTCCTTGTATTTAATTGAACATATAATTTAATGTAATTAGAAATCTCAAAACAGGTCAGGGTGTAGAGTATAATTATTGCTAACTCTTATAAAAGATAAGACCCCATTAGAAAGGTAAAAGTTACATCTTGTGGAGGACAAAGATAGTAAAGAGAAGCTTTTGTGATAAATAAGTTTGGATTAAACAATATTCAACATTTTAATTGGAGACGTTAAATTTCAACATTTTACATTTTAGGAAGCATCTTTAAAAGCTTGTAACTTTTCGCATTTGTAATATTTACTTATTTCGCAATGCACTTGAAACTAAGTTAAAATAATTAGAGAGCGTAAAAACATGATGAAGAATCATATAAAGTTGGATAAAGAAATTATAATCAATTAACTTATCAAGTCCAAATAATGGAAAGTCGGTAGGATGTCCTATCTAGATTTAAAAGTCTTGCCAAACATTATTTCCATCCATAAAAGAAGGTTCCATCCACATTCTAAATGCAAATTAATTAATGGGATTATTAATTAACTAAACTTTAAAATACAATGCTTTAAGCTTTAACTTTAGACTCTTGTTTTATTCTACTTGAATGATTTTGTTGGATTTTGACACCTAATAAATCCCGGACGATGATATTAAATCGATGTTGGATAATTTATATCGACACCTTAGTGATGACTCGATTCGAAAATAATTTGAGGCCACTAGAAGCAACTTAATTGAGTTAACGTTGCTCATGATCCAAAACTCGTGGATGACACAAGTTGTGGTTATTAGTTGGATGGTGATATATGGTGGCCAATTTATTATCGGTTAGTTGTCGTCTTTAAATGGCAGCCCATTTAGTGAACTTTGACCCAATTAGAGTAACCTAACTAGTGCTATATACATCCATCTCTTTCCCGCCGCTGTGTGTGGGTGGGTGATGATGCAAATGAGAGAAAATTGTGTGCTTTGTGCTTCAACAAAGATTCGGTCCCTGCCATTGTATTCACCCCTTTTGTGCCTATTCTTCCAATTTTTCTTGTCGTCTTTGCGGCTTGCAAATCATCATCATCAAATGTACCCTTTGTGGGTGAGTAAACTTGTGGCAACCAAGTTGGTAAAGTTGTGGGTCAAGTCTGCTCGGTTGGTGTTCGTTTGGTTGATTAAACTAGGTCCGAATCAATATTTCTTGAAAATTTCCGTGGCAAATTTCATGTTAATCAATATAAAAGGAACTTATAATCAATTTAATTTATATAAAAAGAAGTTCTAAACATATTAAGTGGAAATTATTTTAAATTCCATTTTAATTTGTTCTTTAAAGGGAACTCTTCCTCTCGACACTCGACCAAGCTACAAATGGGGTTAGAATTGATATTTTGTTTAAGGATAAATGTTAATTGGGAAAGTGCGTAGGATAATTTTTGAGTCAATTATATCCATATTATGATTATCCAACAATTTATTATATTTGTTTTTCATTGTAAAAAAAAAAAAACCTTTTTGAGTTTCCGATAAAAAAAAATTTATCTAACGATTTATTATATTTGTTTTTCATTGTAGACAAAAATACTTTTTGAATTCCTGATAAAAAGAGAAAGGTCTTTTTTTCTTTCAAGTAAAGTGAAAAATAAATATGAATCGGGCACGACCACAATGATCAAATTTTTAGAGATTCTCACAAATTCTAGAAGTAATCATGTTATTAATTGTAAATACAAAGTTAAACAATGCACTTGTTCTTTTCCTCCAAAGAAAAAATCAAAACCAGGTATGATGTGCTCTTGTATGTTGGTATGTGAAGTTCTATTTATTACTGTGTCATACATATAACATAGTCGTCGTCCAGAATTTGGCACGATTGGGGTGTTAATCCACGGTCAGGTAGCCCAAACTTTTTCTTTGAAAAAATGAAAAAAATTGAGTGGGCTCTTTGCTACCTTAGGGTTCTTGCAATGAATTCTTAGAGGTTTCAGAGCTAAATAGAATAGAATCTGTTACGCTGCATGGCTTGCACTATGTTCGAGTAGCTAATTTTAGGTGTGTCGGACTTACATCCTATGCAAAATGGAAAATAATATCGGCAGAGAAAAATTAAGAAGTTACAAGGAAAATGTTGATTTGACTAGGCTTATTTAATGCTTATTGTCGAAAGTGAGACAACATCTGCGTTACTCAATGATACTTACTCATTTTGATGTGAAATCAAACAGTGAAAATTAATAGCAGCATCTAAGAATGTGGACTGGAATTTCATGTTGCATGCATTCTTTCCACAAGAATCATACATATGTAGTTCAGAGAAAAATCTTCAAAAGGAGAGTAGTCCATGATTAAATTATTCGATTATTTGTCAGCTATAAATTCATTGTTGACTAAATAATTTCCTTTTTCCTATTGGGTTTGGCTAGCGATACTATCTATTGGGAAATCTAGATGCAGAAAAAGTAAAAAGAATATCCATTAAGCAAGTTCAGTCAACATTGGAATCAATCCACAATATAAGTTATTTGTTCTAAGTTTTGGCAACAGAATGTGTAATTTCATATTATTTAATCACAGCCATCAATCTATATAGTACCAGAATATCCAGATTCTCCACCATTGGATCACTTGAACAGCCACTATAAATTCAACACAAAAGCAACTCAACTCCTTGTAAAAAACCTCAAAGTTAACTGTTTGTTTCTTGAAGAAACACACAGTAAAAGATAGAAAACATGCCAGGAAATAACAGGAAAATCAAGAAATCTTCATCTGGCTCTTCTTTTTCCCTCTTCAGCATCAAAGCCAAAAGTTCAAGGTCATCGAGATCGAAAAGTACGAAGGATTATGACTCTGTAAAGGTTTTCAAAGTATAGCCTAGTGACGAATATGGAGGCCCGGCTCATATTTTTTTTAGAAAAATAATAAAAGGCCTACCTACATATTTATTTAAAAAAAATAAAAAAACCAAAAGCTGCCTTGCTCGGCAGCTATTTTAGCTGCCCAGATAGTTATTTTAACATTTTATTTAAAAAAAAAACCAAAAAAACAAAAAAATTCGAGCCGGCTTGGCCTGCTAATGCCCGACCCATAAGCTCGGGCCGAGCCTTTTTTTTTTTGCCGGACTTTGCTCTGCTTGGCTCGGCTCGGGCCAAAAAAAGCTCGAGCTGAGCCCTGACTTTTTTTTTTTTTTTTGGCTCAGACTCGACTTGACTCGTTGACATATGTAGAGGCCCGTGGGTTGCCGAGCCTAGAATTGACCAGAAAGCTTCTGATTTTATCTCTATAAGGATGGAAAAATGGAAAACTGTTGTGGTAGCCAACTAGTTATCTCACGATGATCATAGTTCTACAATCATTGTTAACATGGATCGAAGATGTAGAAATCGTGGTGCACTATGTTCTTTGGTGGAGAGATTTGCTACTTGGAGCTTAGTAGGAACAAATTTAATTAAAATATCCCCATTAACAACCTCATTACGTATAAAGTGATAATCGATCTCAATGTACTTTGTATGAGCATGAAATACGGGGTTTGAGGCCAACGCTAATACACTAGCATTATCACAACACAATGTTGGAGGAGAAGCAAGTGGACTTGTAACTCACATAGTAACATTCTTAACCAATATAATTCTGTAGTAGTAACGGCCATTACCCTATATTTTGCCTCGGTACTTGAACAAGAAACCACATGTTGCTTTTTAGCATCCCAAGAGATTAAGAATCAGCCCCCATGAAAGAAAGAAAAAACTAAATCCAGTTGTCGATTTTTTACCATCAGGATTACCAGCACAATAGGCAGAGAGCTGAATGTTCCCTTTTCGATAGAAGAGACCATGGGCAACCGTTTCTTTTAAGTAGTGAAGAACTCTCTTAGCCGCAACCTAGTGAGCTAGGTACCGAGTAAGATTATGAAGAGCTTCACTAGTAGATTTGGACAATTGAGTGCTGGCAACACATGGTGCCGAGTAGGGCTTGGCCCCCAATCATTTCAACTCTGGCGAGAACATTAATAATATATTTGGCACAACAGGAATCCCAATATACCTAAGCGCCAAGGAAAAAAGCAAGAGAACCAAGATCTTTAACTGGGAAGATCTTTCGTAATGCAGGAACAACTTCCTGAATGAGATGAGCATGAGTGCCTGTAAGAAGAATATCATTCACATAGATAATGATAAAAATGTGTACATTAGAGGCATGATAGACAAATAATAATGAGTTTAGTTTAGAGCCAAGAAAACCAAGATTTGCAAGAACATTTGAGTGGCGAGAGAACCATGCCCATGGTGCTTGCTTAAGACCATAGTTTGCCTTTTTTAGAGATCACACATAATCCGAATAGTTAGGATCCACAAATCCTTGTGGTTGTTCCAAAAACACTTTCTCTGCAAGAGTTCCATGAAAAGAAGCATTATATAAGTTAAGTTGACGAATAAGCCATTCAAATTGAGTAGCTAATGCTAATAGTAATCTGATGGTTTTGGCTTGATCACATGACTAAAAGTCTCGTGATAGTCCACCCGCTCTTTTGTTGAAAGCCTTTAGCTACAATATGAGCCTTAAATCGACCAATGGTGTCATTAGCCTTCTATTTTATTTTGTATACCCATTTGGACAAAATAATGTTGTAATGTGGCGGTCTAGGACACTGAGTCCATGTGCGATTAGAAATGAGGCATCAAATTCTTGCTTCGTTGCATCTTGCCACTTAGAGTCTTTGGTAGCACTATTGTAATTAGAGGGCTCTATAATTTGCAAAACAGGTTAAAAAACCTTTATGAGAAGTCGAGTAGAGTAATAAAGGGTAAAAATTGGAAATGTTTATGGTTTAAGTGATCATGTATGTGATCTAATTTGCATGGGATAGAGAGAGATGAAAAGCATGATAGCATCGATTGGAGTAATGAGGTGATGAGGTTGTTGGAAAGACATGTAAGATATTAGTAGGAATGAGCGAGCTAGAATTTTTGAGAGGTCTGCTAAGGGGAGTTGATGTATGTAGCAAAAAAAATAGGGTCAATTGGAAGGAAAACTAGAAATAATAGATGAAGGAGATAAACTAGGAAAACTCACCTCTATTGCAAATGGAGTCATGTGCTGTAAAGAGGTAGTAGACGCAACTTTATCTAGTCCTGGGAAGAGAGATTCATAAAAGATCACATGGTGGGAGATGTAGAATTTTCTGGAGAGGATCAAAACATGTGTAACCTTTGTAACTAGCACAATATCCCAGAAAAATGCAAGCTTTAGTGCGATGTTCTAATTTATGTTTAGTATTGTAAGGAAACTTGTTAAACAGTTAACTGAATTAGAAGAAGTAACAAACAAATTGCAGTGGATAGAAAATAAAATGGACGTCTTGGAGTCGGGGCCTGTGTTCAACACAGTGTCCTTAAAGCAATATTCGCCCCCTCATCGAAGTAATTCGAGCGCTTGCTTCCCAGGATATAGCGGCGCGAACTACAGCTGCGCAGTCGAACTAAAAGAGTGTGTCAGAATGGAATCACCAAGTGACTGGAAGAAGACATGAAGTAGAGAGATTTCGTGCAGTTGTTGTGGTGTGTCTAAACTGAAGAGATTGTTCAGTATATATAGGCAATGAGGAGCATTTGTCTCTTAATACAGCCATAACTCCTGCCATTACACTGCCATTTTAATTCTGACATTTTGGAGTTACAAAATAAATGGAAAATCATTTTCAGGTTATGTTTTAAATGGAAAAACGTAAAAGAAAAATTTCAAAATGTGGCTTGCACTTTGTGGCCAATTTTTGACTCATTCGGTCCGACATTCGTGCACGCAGGTCGCGTCCACACAAGTTCAAGGCTCGAAGGCCAAGTCGGTCCAAGATTTGCACCCCCTGCGGGCGCGTAGGTCATGGAGGAGTCTCTATGCAACAAATGGTTATACCTTACAAATTGTTAACCATATATAAATTGGTCCACAAACTCATTTCTATCATATGTGGGATAACTATTTAAGTTTTTCCACATTGCCACATTTCTTTTCCTTTTTTCCAATGTGGGATGACACTATTTATAATCCTCATATATTCCCACTTTTCCATTTCTAACAAATGTGGAATTGTAATCCCTTTTAAGGTTCCTCTTCAAATCCCAACTTTCAATCAATATGGGATTAATTTCACATACACAAGTGAAAATCTATTTGCCAATCAATATATTTTTCAACAATCTCCCACATGAATGGAAATTAATAGAGATACGGAATACTTGGTGACAAAGTTCCACAATTGAAACCTGCATAAGATATGTAGATGTTACCCTTTGAACCTTCCCTTGTGAAATACATTTACTTTACTAGCTGATTAGTAGACGTGATGTCTTTAAACTGTTATGCCTTTTGTGTAAACGATGATGTACCTCACACATGATTCTTCTTATTACAATTCAGTTCTCATGGTTATGTTCGTTTGTGTCCATGAACATATGCCTAGTTCAGTGAGAGTTATTAAGAATTGAGCCTCAAAATTTCCTTCGAAGCGGCCCCACTTCTCTCTCACATAGGTGATTTTTTAATTAAGAGTAACCCGCATTGTAGCACATACGTATATATACATGTTCAGCAATAAATGAGAGATCCCTAAATATGGGATTTACGCTCAACAGTGGACGTAATTCTAGGCTGCTCTTCTTTTGGAATTCATTGCAATCAGGCAAGAATCTGGTGGAGAGGATTGATGCTACAACATGCAATCAGGAAAGGAATGAGACTACTCCTCTTCTGGACATGATCGAAGCCACTCCTCTTTGGGAAATATTGATTATTTGCAATAAGACAAGGAATCTGTTGGAGATTGACACTGTGCGGGTGGGAAAATATTTTCCTTAACAAAAACGAATTCCAATTTGGCCTTTTGATTGCAACATGGAAATGAAAATCGAATTCCAAGATACAACAATTTTAAGATGCATTTTCTTTGTTTTCATAGAAAACGAATTTCTATGGGTTTGGTAAGTTTTTATTTTCTAATTAACATGGAATTGAAATTCCTTTCCATCTTTACCTATCAAATAGACCCTAATCATTAGATCAATATGATTAATAAGTTTTAATTACAATATCCAAGATACTTGTGTCAATTATGTAGGGCATGTTTGAGCCCCATTTTTGGTGTATAATGCATTTTGAAATATTAGATTGATGGAGAATGTATGACTAAAAATGAAGGAAAAGTTTTTGGGTTGTGTATAATATTATTTTATTGAAAAATAAATGATTGAAAAAAAGAGAAAAAAATGTATTTTGAAAAAAATGGAGATCAAACATGGTCTTAATACTATTTCTATCATGCGCATAAAAGATTTGGCATTTTACTCATGTTTAGGAAGTATATTTAAATGCGAATAACTTTCATATTTATAATATTATTTATTTCATGAGGCTAATTATATTCACACCATAATTTTTATTTCTTACACCACATTTTAATTGTACATAAGTTTCTTAAATTTTTTTTTCTCATTATAGTACTTATTTTTCTAATGATTTTTCATGTAGTTCTTATCATACTTTTCATTAGTTGAACACATTTTGGGTGTGTTTGAGCCACATTATTTTGGAAAAATGTATTTTGGAATAGTAGATTTATGGAGAATGTGTGGTTGAAAAAGAAGGAAAAGTTATTGACGTGATGAAAAATACTGTTTTATTGAAGAATATATAATTAAAAATGAGTACAAGAATGAAAATGAAAATTTTAATGTGTACCAAACACAGGCTTTTTGTATTTGATAACAATTTTATGTTCAAAAATTTGTTAAAATGACGTAAAACAACTTATTTTTCCATCACATATTTAAAAAATAAATAAATAAAAAGTGCGAAAAAAATATTTTTTTCCTTACTTCAAAGCATGAAAATAAAATATTTTGATATAAATCATCATCAAGGATGAGACGTACTAATTAATGGAAGGTTGAAGATAAAAATTCGATGAAAAAATTTAAAAAATATAATTGTTACAATGAGCAAAGATTGAGAAACTTAACATTTAAAATGTGGAGTATTAAATAAAAATTATGATGACAATATAACCCCCAATTTCATAATGCATTTCTAATAAACTGAAAACAATGAAAAGGGCAAAAATATGGCACAAAGAATAAAATATAGCTCAGTAAAGGAAGAGTATATTTTAATTAAATACAAGGCTAAATAAAAGGATTTTCGTAGGATGCACATAATTCATCCATAATAATAAATGCTTATCAACATTCTTTACGTACATTAATTAATGGGATTTTTAATCAAACTAGTAGTAATTAAGCACGTGCATTGCATGTTTTATGTATCGAATGAATGATATTTGTAATATTTTTGAAGTATTTATGTTATTTTTTAAAGTATTTTTTAAAGTAGTTAAGGTAATTTGATATTGTCAAATGAAAAATGAAAAATTATATATATATATATATGAAATTAAGTATATAATGTCCTTAAACAACATAGCTTGAAAATTAATTCCCTAAAAACGTTATTAAAAAAAAAAAACTATTAGTCTAATAGTGAAACTTCTATAAGAAAAGTTTTAGCTAATTCTGACATTATATAATGCTTTCTCATCACACAAATTTAGTTTTAGAATTTCAACATGATCGTTCTTATTGCCGTAGATCTCAATGAAATATTTTTGAAGTATGGATACTTTTATAATCCATTTCTTCATATGAATTCAGTTATCTTGTAAAAATATAATCGCAATCTTTGTCTGATGACAACAATTCTTACTTAAATAAATTTAAGACAAGACAATAAAAATATATATTAACAATTAACAAAATGAAAAAAGTTAATATTTTTCAAATTAAACTGATGATTTGACTCATTTTGTTGATCTATTAATGAATCTAGCCTTATTTTTGCTAGTGTTTTCAACGATAATGTTTCATTTATGGTGTTTCTAGCATACAAAATAAAAAAATTCATTGATATATTAGTTTAGTAATTTATTTATCAATGTTGGAAAAAAAACATATACCAAATATAATATCATACAACAAGTTCAAATATCAATATGATGCACGTGATATATGCTAATTATAATTAACACTTCAAAATTTGCTTAATATCGCAAATTGGGTAAATACGAAGAAAGAAATTCCCAAATGATTTTATTTAATATAAAATCAGTCAAAAACTAATACGAAATGACTGCTATTTACGTTTCAACAAAATCCTAATTGCCAATGTTCAATATAATTTATTGAGGAAATTACACTATGTGTCAATTTTTGGCTTTTTATTTACAAAAATGTCACTTTTTAAAAGTATTTGCAAGATTGTCAATTTTGGACATTTTTGCCCCTCTAGATAAATTAAATGCCTAACATGTCCTTCATTAAATGAGATTTGACTTGATGAGAAATTTGTACAAAAAATGTGTAATTTGTCAGAATATTGTGTCAATTTTGAAGATTAAAAAAAAAAAAAAATTAAACCCATAAACTCACCGTCTCACTCCATCGCCAAAAGAGAAGAACCCAACCCCTGAACTCACTCTCCTCTCTTTCGAATCGTTGGAAATCCCCTTTGACGTCGACCACCACCGTCCAAAGAAAAAGAAACCAACCCTGAACTCAGTCCCCTCACTCATTTGATTCACCGGAAGTTTGCCAAAAGGTCGGCTATTTCATCCCGATAAGTTTTGGCTTCTCTAAGAAGCTGGCTTTATTTACTTGATCTGTGTATTCAAAGATCTCATCCTGTTTTAGGTTGTACTTGAGCTTGTGCCAAGGGACTATGATATGGATTTTCCCTTTCCTTTCAAGAAATCATATACAATTAGCTTGATCCCTGCTTATAAGGTACGTTGCTACTGATTTGTTTTAAAAATTGTAGATGAACTATATGAGGATTTTTGGGTAATTCTGACAGCATTTAATCTTGCATATAGCACATTGCTTGCTCATGTGTGGATGGGCGTACTCTGTTGGAATCATCCAAAACTTCCTTGGATAAGGGCAAATTGGAGGATGCAGTAAATTATGGGACTAAGGTAACAATTGGTAACCTCCTTCCCCCCTCAAACACCTACTTGAAATAGCCCCATCTTACCACTGGCATGTAATAATTTAAGTACTTAGAAGTATGATGGACGTTCAAATTTATTTTGAAGGCACTCTCAAGACTCGTTTCCATCTGTGGTCCTTATCATCGAATGACAGCAGGGGCATACAGTCTGTTGGCTGTGGTGCTATACCACATTGGGGACTTTAATCAGGTATGAGGATGTAATATTGGATATCCCATGGTTCACGCAATGACAAACTAATTGTATTGGCCATATATTAAGACAAATTACCTGGTGTCTCATTATATCTAAACATCCAAAACACAAAGATATTTACCTTGTCTGACAAAGTTGCTTGGCAGACAATATTGGTGACAACATCAACATCATTTTACTTTCTGTGTAAATGAAGGTTTATGACATTTTTCTATCGATGGTTATTGCTGATGGGTTTTGCATATTGTCTTTGTTCTCTTGGATTCCATCTATGAGCAACATTTATATTTCGAGTGTCAGATTCCAAGATAAGCTATAAAGTTAAACTTATTTGTGAAAATTACAAAATTTCCCAGTGGGTTCAAACCCTATGTCTAAACGTAGCTATATTAACTATTAAGCTTTGCTATTGTGCAATCTGTCATGTGTGTATACTGATGAAAAATGCTAAAAATTAAGCGTGTCCGCTGCATATTTTATCTTAAATTGAATTATATTAAGTCCCTGTTTGACAACCATTATTTGAAAACTTTTTATTCTAGATACTCATTTTCAACCACACATTCACACAATAAAATATTCTACACGTAAACCCAAAACATTTCCCTACTTTTTAACCACACATTCTCCTAAAAATTACTATTCAAAATATTTTTTTTTTCAAATAATGATTGTCAAACAGGGACTAAGTCACTTGTATGTGTCCCTTTGTAGAATATCTAGACCGAGTTCTATTAGTAAGGGAAGCATGTCACTAATGTAAGACATTGAAATGAAATAACACCTAATAAATATATTTTTTGGTGACTAAAAAGTCAAGCATCAAGTTCCAATTTTTACCTACATTTATACTGTGAAATATGATCAGTATTGACCATTTATAACAGGTCTTTACCATTTTGGGATGATTTATTGATTTATGATGTCATCCTTTGTTTTGTTTATTTATTATTTGAGCAGGCTACCATCTATCAGCAGAAAGCTTTAGATATCAATGAGAGAGAACTTGGACTTGATCACCCTGACACGATGAAAAGCTATGGAGACTTGGCTGTTTTCTACTATCGGCTCCAACACACGGAGCTGGCCTTAAAGTATGTCTACGCTCGGAGATGTCTTCTATCTGTTCAACTATTTGGCATTTATTATTTCCTGATGGTTTTACTCTAATTTCCATAATTTGAGAATAATTACTGAACACAGTATTTGTGAAGTTTTAGAATGGAGTCAAAAGTTGAAAAAGTGTGCACTACATACTTTGGGAGAGATATATGGTTGGGAAAACTGGAAAACAACGTGAAAATCTGAATTTTGGTCCAAATTAGGGAAAACAAATAATTAATTCATGCAGGTCATGCTCCACGAGACCTTGAAGAGTTTCCTAATTTTGGGGAATATAAGTCATAACTGGAGCAAATTGTGAAAAAGCTTTTTTTTTTTTTAATTCCTTATGCTTCTTGGTGAATCTGGATCACATAACTAGTTTCAAATAATCCTTATTCCTTTCCCTTAGAAACACATCCAAAGCAAACAAAAAACTTGTCCAAAAACTGCTTTCATCTTTCTGTTTCCAACTGTTGTCATCTACAACTTAATTGGTCTATCTACAATGAAGCATTGCACTATTGAAATCCATTATGATATTTATATACATATGAGCGCCATCATTAATTAACTTGACAAATCTTATTTCGGTGAAAAGCCATCATATCATGCACTTAAAAGTATGGCTTATATTTGTCCATCACGTTTAGGTATGTCAACCGCGCACTGTATATCTTGCATCTAACATGTGGCCATTCTCACCCAAATACCGCTGCAACTTACATCAATGTAGCAATGACTCACGTTCATTTTTTTCGTAGTGCCAATACAAGCAGATGACGACACATTGTGTCCCCAGGTTGAGGATATGGTATTTGGCACGCGTAGTAACGAACATCAGAATTTGGACAGTATGTGCATGAACTATTGTGAATTGCCTTTTCATTGGAAGCAAGCAAGTTCGCCAGCTATAAACGAAATTCAGTAGTTCCCAAGTATAGATTGCTGTGTTCTAAAATGAACTAAAAGAATTACTATTCTTAATCGAAGTCAAGAGTCATCATCAGCAACATCACTGATTGAATATTCAGCTGCATCACTGTCCAAATCTACATCTGTAGTAGCAGCATCTTCAGAATCATCATCACTTAGAACATATGTAGCTTTCCTACTGTTAGCCCTGTGTGGTCTGGCTCTTGTAACCACCACTTGGTTACTCTCTTCTATACCGGCTGAAGTTGGAGACTCCTCTTCCTCCATTGTGGCCATTCTTCCCAGCACCGAACCACTTTTCTTGTTAAATGGAGATATCCTCGTTTTCCTTAGTTTTTTCACTCAGGGATCATAGTCAGCTTTGTAATCTGAAAGAAATATGTTAAACATAACATTATCTAGGCATATTAGATAATTGATGGGGACAGGGTGTTTATGTTTGTCCAAGTTAGAAAAATCACATCAACTGAAGACCTAGGTGTGCAGTGTATTGGATTCTAGAGTTTCTATGTTGATTACTTGTGTGCAAATAGACAATATGTTTTTCCTTATTGGACAGTATATAAATTCTTTTTCAAATGTATCAGTGAAGTAGTTGAAAGTTCAAACATTTATGTAATATTTTTCCTCAAATTTTCATCTTGATGTTTCAAGTGCTACAATACTTTTTAATAGTAAATTAATGGTATCCATAGACACAATAGAAATGATGTTGATTAAAAATTATAGTAGTTACTTACCTCTAATTGAGAAAGTAACATTTGGACTGGACTATATGCCAAACCACATTGATGGCCAGAAAGAACACGGAATATAAATTTAACTAGAATAAGAACTGTTGATCATATTATGAAATCCCTTATTAATTTTTCATGCCATGTTTTATCTTTTAATTTTATTGATTATAAACATATTTTTTGATTGAAAATAAATATTATACTTGTTAATGATCAGTATGTGCTTTTAGGTAGTTGAAACTGAATATATATATATATATATATATATATATATATTGATCCGGGCTTAAATTATCTGTATATTGGTGAAATGTGAACATGTGTTCCGTCGTTCCCGACAGTTAGCTGCGTTCGACGGGTAACACAGGGATAGACTAACTGTCGTTCCCGACAGTTAGTCTCAGAAATCCCGGCAGTTGAGTACTTTTGGTACAAGTGAACTGTCGATCCCGACAGTTAGACCAGCAATAATGTGAAGCACAAGGTTCCTTTATTGTGAAATCTTCGTGACATGTCCTTGTACAAATGATTCATGTTGCATTGGGTAGTAGTTACACGTCGTTATATGGTTGACGTACATATGTTGATTGCTATTTGTTTGCATCCGTCTTTCCCTTCACATACATTGATGACGTGTGATAAGCTGATTTTTTCGCCTTCTTATTCATTGCAGAGTCCATGGAGTTCGAAGCCTTAGTTCCGGAAGACGCAAGGCTGCGTGCACGCATATCCCAGCGAAGTAACCTAAAGTACGTGCAAAGGGTGTTGGAGCACTTCGACGAACGACAACGCCACGACTTCCGCGAGTCGTCCCTTGGCTTCTTGACCGAAATTTCAGACATCCAATTCTCTGCGCAGCTCATCCAACAACTTGTCTTCAGAGGAATCCGAACAGACAAGGAGCACGAATTGTGGTTCAACGTGCAAGGACACTATTGCCGGTTTGGATTGCAAGAGTATGCAGTAGTTACCGGACTGTGTTGCGGTGTCCCGCCTGATGACGAGTGGTTTCAGCGAGTCTTGGAAAAAACGAGACTAAAGGACAAGTATTTTAGATCTTTGGACAAGGTTTCCTGTGCCCAGATCGAGAAGACATTAGTTCGGTCGTCGACCCCACGGGCTGATCGATACAAGCTGGGGCTTGCACTCATAGTAGAAGGAGTCTTCAACGCTCCAGACAATAATATAGGTATCGAGTGCGCGACACTTTCGATCATCGACGACTTTGATGTGTTTTTTGCCTACCCTTGGGGTAGAGTGGGGTACTCTCGTCTCTTGTTTATGTTTCGTAGGTGGCCAGACGTCCGACCCAGTGCAGCCAATATCCGCACCTATTACAAGGCGACGTTCCACTCGCCTTCGAATGCCAGCAGCATCGACAAGGACTCCATACACTAGGGGTAAGAAGCAAACACGAAAAAAATAGTTGGTTGAGCCACATTTTTCGTCGTTTCATTTATTTTGTTCTGGTGCCTATCAACGACAGCTGTTTTTGTGAAGGAATATGTAATGTGACAAATGACGGACAATGTTTCATGAACGTTTCATTTTATTCCACAATTCGAGTCCGCGTGGAAATTGTTTTGTAATGTTAATTATGATTCATGGCATATGAAATGTTGTTTAAGTGCTTCTGAAAATTTTGTAATGTTCAGGGCATATGAATTATTTCAACCATTTATGGCAAATGATGCATTATCAGTAATTTGATGTGCTATAAGTAGTAATTTTTGCTTGCATCGATTTATATCAAAAGTACTTGGTGACAATATATTCTTCGACGTGCGAGGCATATAGGATATGGCAACCCTTCAATTGCGGCAATGACAACACATTCGTCTAGTATGAAAATATAGGCATTGAGAATCATAATTTCTTACGTATGAATATAAATGTAATTACAAATACGAACTAATTTGTAATGAAAAAGCTCATTTACAGTTAACAAATGCTATGGTTATTAAATATGAATACAATTGTAATTAACAAGGTGAGTACATGCAGATTTTTTTCCTGTGATAATGGTGTCTTTCCTCTGGGTATTTAATTTTGACATTGACTAGTTGGTTGGCAAGTCTACTTCATAAATGTGGAAATCAGCCAGCTCCTTATATATAGTAGGTCCACTAGAAATACAACTAACACTTGAGAAACCTACATGTTAATTGCAATAGACATCCCACGTATTCTTACCTTCGTGATTATTCAAACACATGGCTTCATCCACCGCGAGCAACGACACCGAGCTTCTAAACAATCCGACCCCAATGTCCGCTCATCTATAGACGTCCCAATTATAATTTCGTCGGATGATGAGGATGACGTCCCTCTACGTGGGTGGAGAGTCACTTCCCCTGTTCCGTTTCCCGACCTCGACGCCCTCACAAGCGAAGAATCGCATTCACCAAACAGCGTGCTCCGCAATGTGGTCAACGACTCTGATGATGACAGCGCTGATGTAGGCGTGGCCCCCATCGCAGTTGCTCCTGAAATAATTATCATATCGTCCGACGAGTCTGATGATGACAGTGGTGCTGATGCCGGATCCGTGTGCAATTAATATTAGACTGATGTTGGGAAACCATCACGTAACTAAATAATCTATCGTGAAGTAGGTATATAAGTTTTTTGATGTTGGATGAACGTGTACTCTAACTTGGAAGGATACATCGCATCACTCTGTTGGGCAACGCCGTGTTAGACAGAATACGTTAGTCGTTGCCTCGAATTTTGTACATTTTGGTCGAGGCGCCCATATTCACGTTAATATTTTGTTCATCCTTGTATTTTGCGCATATGTAATCAAGGTTATTAATGAAATCCACGGGCAACAATGTCCCTTTTGCAATCTGGCGTCCAGTTCAATTGCTGTAATGTTCGAACTGTCGAGAAACAGAGAATATTTGTTGGGATCGACAGATGAACTGTCGGGGTGGAACACAGAACAAGATCAATACACGGGTTAGTTTCAAAGTACAATAACAGACGACATATGGTAATGACATACAGTTCATGGCCAGTAGTACTTGAAGTTATAAAACTCTCTAATGACATATGGGAGGTACCCAGTACATTAACATACAAAACAATTGAAATAGGAAAAGCAATGTTAACTGGGTACATGCACGACGGTGTTCGTGCATGTGGCTCGGTTATGGCCAAATCTACCACACCGGGTGCAGCGTCATGTTCGTGGCCTAGAAGTGGTAGACTTGTGTCTGGATCTCTTACGTCGTGTGGGGGGTCTACCAGGCGGACGACGTACCAATGGTGGCAAAATATTAGTACCTGTAATGTCGTTCGGAACATCCCAGTTATCTTCCCGTGGGACGGGATATATAGCTTCACTGTAAGCACCCCTCCAGTAGTCTGCTGTGTAGTAAGGAAAACATAAATCGTACAAGGACAAACCTCTTAGGCAAGCTACACTTGTTGCATGAACACATGGCATACGATTTATTTGGAATTCACGACATGTGCATGTGTTCTTAGTAAAATCTACCGTGTCTGTGTCGTTGGATATTCCGACCTGTGTTAAGTTCACTGTCAAAGAATGAGCTCGAAGTCGAGAATCAGCTTCGAATGTAGCCCGTAACTCGCTCTCCATGTTCAATGACAGCACGGTACTGTATGCCGTAGAATTCGTTCGACGTTCGTAAAACCACTTCTGCATTGTGCTCCGAATGTGTTCAACCAAGCTTGTGATCTGTAACGAACGGGCATGTCTCAACATTGCGTTCAGGGATTTCGCATTGTTGTTTGTCATGATATTATACCTGTTCCCAACGAATAGTGCTCTGGACCAAAAATGAAAACCTGCACGCTCCAAGTACTCGTACGATCTCCCATTTATCCTATGAATCTGTCCCATCAGTCGTTGGAATTCTTCCACCCGATACGTTGTCGCCGCGCGTTTGAATAGGAAAGCTGAACTAGCATTATTATACCTCTGTATTAAGTTCTTTTCCATATGCCACATACAACAACCATGCTGAGACAAGGGAAAAAGCTGAGAAATAGCTTTTTCTATACTCGTTTTCCTGTCCGACACAAAAACAAGTTCATCAGAGTCGCCTATAAGATCTCTCAAGTTGGACAGAAACCACGACCACGATTTATTTGTTTCAGCATCTACGATCCCCCATGCTAAAGGGTAGATCTGTTTGTTAGCATCTTGGGCAGTTGCCAGTAGAAGTGTACCTTTGTATGGACCTTTCAAGTGACTGCCGTCTACACAAATTACGGGCCTCAAGAATTGCAAGTAACCACGAATGCTTGCACCAAATGCTAGGAAGAAATAAGTAAACCTATTATGGCCATCCACTTGGATATGGGTTACAGTACCAGGGTTATGTTGTCCAAGGACGTGACAGTACGAAGCAAGTTGATGAAAACTATCCCCCGGTTCACCATGCAGCTTGAGTAAAGCAGCCACCTGCCCCCTACGTGCTTTGCTGTAACTAATTTTTACTCCGAACTCATGTTCCATATCACGTGTAATAGCAGCAGGACCGTACTTGTGGTTTGGAGTGTCAAGTTTTCCCAATATCAGGTCGGCAATTACAGAACTAGTGGCATGACGATGTGCGTTACGACGCACGTCTATGGAACATGTGTGCTGCTTGTTGAATTTACGGATCATAAAGAGTGTAGACTTCTTCACGGCCGATGCACGTAGCATCCACTTGCAATTACTATCGGCGCATTTCACAGTTAACATCTTCATGCTTGACCTACTCACCCGGAATTCAAACTTCTCTTGCAATGCGAGTACACGAATCTTCAAGTACAATTCATTCTTACTGAAGAATATTTCCCGTTCCGCAAGGTCCGATGTATTAATAGGTGTAATCCGTTCAACAATATTAGCGGCATCGTTAGCATTTAACGGGTTGTCCAAGTTCTCATCTAAGGGTGCAACCCCAATATCAGATAACGGCGCTTCCGGTGCAATTTCTGTTGAGATATTATGATGATGACTTATGTCCTCATTTTGTACGTTTTGATGAACATCCCCGACGACAATCATACGATCCGGCCAATTTGTATCCGTCGCCGTGCCAAGAATTGGGGGCTCGACTTCTAAAACAGTAACGCATATTGCAGTTTCCTTATGAACCGATATGTACCAACTCAGGTCTTCGTCATCGCGTATTTCAGCCGGAGGTACATTCACATTGGGGACTCTGAACTTCAATTCAATTTCACTACTGGGATCAACAATACCAAGTTTTTCCTTCAACCGTAAAGCAAGTCCGGTTACCGTAATATTTGTCGGCACCAAAATGGAAGTTGTTTTGTCCCCTCTCCACTTCCATTCGTCGTCCACATTTGCGAAATTTCCCCCGTACGAGACTATGAATCTCAAATCATCACTCATACCTGAAATGTTGGGAATGCAACCGTAAGAAGTCCGCACAATCAAATTATCAACATTGAATACCATCAAATGAGGAAAACAGCTAAGCAAGTGTCAACAGTTCTCAACCGTCGGGTCCCGACAGTTAAACTGTCGAATTCGACAGTTTAACTGTCGGGACCCGACGGTTTGAAACACTATATTCGACCATTTCAGTACGAACTGTCGGGGTGGTTTCCGAACAGTGATTTCAGACATTTTTAAGACATTATTATAGAACATTAATGGTGATAATCAATTCACATTCAACATGACAATCTATTTTGGAAACAAAATAAGTCAATGAGTCATTAAATATGGAATCAATTACATTTAATGAACTATTACAAATATCTTTACCGTCAAAATAAAATTCAAAAACCTAAGAAATCAATGAGTAATAATTTGGAATTTATTATCATCATGTTGTATTAAACATTTACGAAATAATGAGCTAAGAGATGAAATAATAGCTAACCTCTCGAAATAGATGATCAATTAAGTATGTGTTCTTGATGAAGGAATAAATGAAGAAGATGAATGAAGAAGATGAAGTTCTTGGAAGAAGATGTGTTCATGGAAGTCTATTTAGGACTTAGGGTTTGTTTATGTTAGGATTTGAATTTCTTTTCTTTATTTTATGGAAGAAAATACATGTTATTGAATATAATATACATATATACAATGAATAAAATAATAAAAATTTAATTATCAAATCAAACCATTAATGGCATTCCCATCAAGCATTAATTGCTCTTACAAAGGTGACCCAAGGGTAATTTGGACCTTTCAAGTCAAAAAAGTGACATTTTTGAACAAATTGAGTGCACATACAAATTTTTTGTGTATTTTCAAATTTAGTGACATTTGTGAAAATCTCCCTATAATTATTCATATGCTAATGTTCCCCTATCTCTTACTAACACAAAGCAGGCCTGCTTCTCACCTCTCATTCATTTACGTTAATTATAAATTTTAAAAATCCATTTTATAATTATTAATTATAAAATTCCCTTTTAAAAATCTCCATCTCTCAATCCCTTTTACATGTTTTCCATTGGTAAGAAATTCAAAAATGTAGCCTCAATGGACTTTCTCTATCTACCTTCATCATACATTCTTTCTGTATATTAAAGGTTTTAATTTGTTAATGTTGTGCGTGGATGGTTTGGGATTTCAACACATATTATAATGTTATAATAATTTATTTAGTTTCATATAATGATAAGAATATAGCGAAAAATAATTAAAGACTTAAGTGTGAAAATGAACAAAAATTATAAATGTTTATTGCAGTTATAATGTTGTGTATTTAATAAAAAATTTAGTGGAAATAATTACCCTAAGATTTGGTATTTTGATTTTATCTTAAGTTAGATATCATGGGGATCCATATGTAATTTCCAATTAAAACAACGTTAAAATAAGGGTAAATATAACATGAAATAATTTTTATTTTTTTATCAAATTATATATTGCATTTATTTTTCTACGTTAAATATATCATTAAGTTGTCAAGATATGTGTGAAACAAACAAATAAAAATCATTTAAATAAGGGAATATGGATGTTTTTTTAAAACTAACTAATTCAATTGATGGAAGAAATAAAAGGAATTTTTTAATTTCATCTTTGAATTAATTAAGTTAGTATTATTAATTTATTATTAACAAAATAAAAATAATATAAGGGTATATTGGGCATATAACTAAATATGTAAGGAATTAATGTTATTAATTAAATATTTATAAAACTAACATAAAATAAGAGTATATTATGTATATAGCTAAACATGTAAGGGTAAATTGTGTATTCAAAAGTTTCTCTTCAACCAATATTGTAAATAGATGTAGATAAACTTTAACCCATATTTTGTAGGGATTAAAATCTAAATTTTAAATTTAAGTCAAATTCAACAGTTAATTTTAATCACATATTTAATGAGATCTATAACTTTTCAACCACATATTTCGTCGATTCTTTTTATCAAAATTTATTAAAAAATCTGATTTTAATCTCCTTCAAACATGGATTTAATATCTAATATTTTATGATTGGGATTGATGCTCTTGTTTCTAATTGGACTTAAAATGGTCCCCCCCAATAATTACTTATTATATGATGATTCCACGAAGAGAAAGTGAAGTCGAACATGTGGATTAGAGGTTTGGGGTTCTAACACTCGGAAGTAAAATATCAAATTGTGTTAGTTAATTGTAATTGTAATTAAAATCTCTCTCTCTCTCTCTCTCTCTCTCATAATTCATGAAATTTTATACATAGAACATATCACACGTTTGTTATTAATATATCGTGTTAGAATTATTTTCAAATTCATTTTCATTGGGTTTTTTTTTTTATGTCAATCAACACTTTGAATTTACGTTCACTTTATCAATCCAATTAAATAAAAAATGAGAAATTGAAAAGCTAAACAGAGTATTTTGAATGTTGTTAATTTTATGGAAATTACAAAATTTTAAAGTTTGGCTATTGTCTTGACTTTGTGAGTGGTGCATCGAAGCTAAGAAAATTGATAAACTCACAATCGCAAACTCTTTAATTTCGAATAATCTTTTATTCTGAATAATATCAAGATCGGACCAATAATTGGGAGAAGACTCACATCTTTTATAAAGTTCAATCAAAGACATTACCCTCACAAACTGATGCTCCCCAGATAATTCACAAACTTGAATTGAAATTTCTTTCCAAGTTCATAAACTCCAAATAAAATGCAAATTAGATCCGAATAAAAAAAATATAATAAATAAATAAATAAAATATAAAAAATCTAATCCAGCTTTGTGCACACCTTGATGTGTTGTATAGGACTAAATGCACCTCACAAATTGCAAATGAATTCTATAGGTGTGATGATCTGGACGATGTTTTGAATAGAGATTTTAGTGAAATATACATGTTTATGAAGATATGATACAAAATATAAAATACATGAAATCTTTTGAAACTTCATTTGGGCCCCTTAGCTAATTCAAGAGACTTTTCATTAAAAAATAGCTTCTTATATATCGATTGTAGAGAACATCTATACATTTAAAGAAACAACTTTTTTATATACTCCAACAATGCTCTTTATTCTAACTCTTCATTTTACTTTTCTCAAGACATATTTATTAATTTCTCATCGTATTTCATTTAATATAATTTTTTATATGTCAATCCCTAGTTAATTTAAATGTGATTTGAATAGTTTAAGACAAAAATATTGATAACCGTAACTTATTAAATGCGATAATTGTATATTAAGAATAGAGAGTGCGATTGACTATCTAAATTTAGATAGTCCAACTTATTCTTTATTTAAAAAAAAAAAGTTAAAATAAAGAGTCTTTTGAAACTTATTTTTAAACATTAACTCTTTAAAATACGAAAATATTTTGTATTTAGAGAGTATTTTGTATATGTTCTTGATGCATGAAGAAAGGGCATCTATCTTTTCTTTTCTCCCTTTATTTTATGAATTAAGACAGATGGCATCATTTGAAATGAATTTTGAATTGGTAATTTACATTGTATTCTCGCAAATCGCAATATCTCCATTATGCTCATCCTACAATTTTTCCAAATTTAGGACTATTCTTAACCTGGAATAATACAGATTTTGCATGAACCAATTAGAACTTCAAACCAATCTTTTCACATTCCGACCTCAATTATTTACATCATTCCTTCAAAATGCCTCAATCAAGCTAGTCCAAAAATTTTACCTAATTTATGGTGATCGACTATCTTGTATTCTTAATCAAGAACAATCAATTCCTTCAAATTAATCTTTCATATTCCAATCTTGAAGAGTCCAGGAGGGTTCTGGTACAATATATTGAACAGTATAAGCAATTAAGTATATTAATTTAAGTAATTAATAAATTGATGTGAATACAGCAAGAACACACTATTTTGATAATATAAACACAGTACGAATTAATAAAGCAAATGAGATTCGAATTCCATAGTCTTAAGAGTACAAGTTTGGACCAACCCTTTCAAGAATCCTTAAAGATAGACAACTTGCATGCTGTGTTGGAACCTCATAGAAGAAGGCTTTAAGGCTTCTGTTGTAGAATTTTCTTTCAACAAAAATGCTTTTAGAAGCCAATTAATCCATGAATTCAAACTTTTCAAAAGAGCCCTTTATAAAGGCATCTTTTGACTCTTTTTTCAAGCTTTGGATACCATTTCTTGCTTATATTTTAATTTTTAAAGTTGTTCTTTGAGTTTGTTAATTGATATCTTCCAATATCAGTGCCTCGCATATGATTAACCAAGTAAAGAATGTACACATTTTGCCGAAGTCATTTTTATATCTCACGATTAGGTATATGATGAAATTTTCTCTGTGTAACCAAGTAAAGAATGTACACATTTTGCCGAAGTCATTTTTATATCTCACGATTAGGTATATGATGAAATTTTCTCTGTGAAAGTAAATATATCCCTTTTACAACGGATGGTGTGTTGCACTTGACTATATACTCGGTGTGATTGCACATTATGTATATTCTATAGGTCTTGGAGTTCCATTTAAACCTAAATATGTCCTGGAAGATGTAACTTGTTGGAGTACATGAATTTTGGAATTTTGAATATTTATTTGTGCTTTTAGAAATGTTGGATCGCTTGTTGAGTAATTTATACTTTGATACTATACTGAGACTTGAAGTTTCATTTTAAAAATCAACATCATAAAGTATTAACAAAAATTCTTATATATTATTGTGTGCGATTTTAGCAACTATGGACATGAAAATGTTGGTACCTTTTTGTGATCCAATGCGAAAACTCGCATATTGAAAAGCAAGGATTAAGTTTTAAAAACTTATCAATACGATAAATAGTGCCTAAACAGTCATTGATGCATATAATAAGGGGTTCATTTTTCAATTTTGTTTTCCACAACTCATTAATCATCATATAATAAAACAACTCCATGCTGGACAAAAATTCTTTGCAGGTATTATCGCAGAAAGATAAATAAATTATCAAGTGATTGAGTATCGTGACAATACAATATCTGAAAGTGAAATTGTCCCCCAATTAACTATTGCGGTCTCTTTGGACAAGTACTCACATGATACTTTGACCGAATTTCTTGTGCAACAGTTACAAAAGATTTTTAGAACGCTTAATTTTTTTCTCCGAAACAAAATATCAGTAAAATAATGCTTCAATCGATTTTGCAAAAATGTATATAAGGTGAAAATGATTTCAGCATAGTTTTTTCATGAAAAAGAATGGATTTATATAGTTGCGAAAAATTATAACTTCTATCACAATGAGTTGGTTTTTATAAATTCAATAAACCATTGCTATATTTTGCAACTAGTTTGACAAAAAAATAAATTAAAAAATAATTAAATATAAATATAAGATTTATTTTATTCAAAGACGTCCAAAAGTTCAAGGCCAACTTACAGACTTTTTAATATTAGCATGGCATATGATTCGAATAGTCAAACTTCCTACATAAATTTCACGCATTTTACCATTCGGTCATCTTATCTCATTTAATTATATATTTCAAATAATATATTTGATATATTAAAAATTCCCATATGAAAGAAAGAAATAAATATACATATTATTCTGAAGTATTGAAGAAATCATGTAGGCTTAGGTATTTTTGATTTGAATCTTGACTTTAATGGATAATCAGCATATAATGTTCATACTTTTCACTATTATTGTGAAAAACGTCAATATCATCAATTTTTTGATATTTTCACCCATAATTACACATTTGATTGTGCAAAAGGTCATCTCCATCCATTTTTATCCAATTCCTCAATTAAGTGAAGGGTATTTTCCTCATTTTCCCTCTTTCATTCCCATTTGAATCTATTCTCTCTATTTCTTTTTCCTCTAAACACTAACATTTAGTTTCTTGGGATATAAACACCTAACAAAAGATTAAGGCTACAGATAAGAAAAAGGAAGAAGGCAACGTGTCGTTCAAGGCAGGTAATATGTGAGAGCCTCGTAAAAATATAAAAAAGTAATAATTCCTAAGGGATTCCGACTCCATTTTGATTTGATAGCAAAATAGTATTTGCTGTGTATCTTTAGTCACGTGCCTCACATGGAGGATTTTGAACTCAGGCTGCCAAGTACATTGAATATTACACCTCTTTCAGTGAAGAGGAAAAATTTGAAGATTACTTGTAACCTGAAAAATTGAAACTTAAAGATTATAAACAAATAGAGAACCTGTTTACAAAGTTTTGCTCAGTTGGATATTCGGTTTCTTTTAATTGCCTTTTCAAATCATGGATTCATCTGTTCAATGAGTAAATTGTATGAAGGTGTTGGAACTCGAGAGTACAACTAAGAAGGCACTTTACAAAAAGGCTCAGGCATACACGAGCATGGCCGATCTCGATTTGGCTGAATATGATATTTCAAAGGAAGAAATAGAGGAGAAAATAGGTTCAAATGGGGAAGAAAGAAAAAATATTACGAGAGTATCTTTCACTTGACAGAGAAATTGGATAAAAATGACATTTTGCATAATCAAAAGTGTAATTAAGGGTGTAAATGCAAAATAAATAAATAAATAAATAAAAATGAACGTTTTCTACAATAATAGTGAAAGGTATAGACGTTATGCGCTAATTACCCTTATATATTCTATTGAAGAATCATGCTACATGTACAACATTGGTTGACGGTAACCTATTTGGCATCATTATATCCATCCATTTTAAAAAATTATTTTCTACATCACATGCTAAGATTTTGACAACACATGATTGTCAACCAATGTTGTACACTTAGATTTATTCTCTATTGAATTTGTCAATTGTAGAGTGAGCTATGTCTTGAACTCTACAATTATCATTGCAAACTGAGATAATAAAATAGACACGTGACTTCTAAAATTAACAATTGAGTTCTCATGATTGTTTTATTTTAGCCATGAACTTTCCCAATTTTTTTGAGTACTCTAAAGAATTAGCCTCATTTCTAATAGGAAGCGGTCCCATTACATTCAAATAGGTACTTCTATCAATAGTATGTTGTATGTAAACATCCTAATGAATAACAACGATAGAAAGTATTAAGAGCCTTAGCTCATCTGCTGATAAAGACAGTTGGTATTATTGCATCACAGGGATGTGTTTGGAATAAATTCAATGTAGTACACCGGCTCTAATAATTTTGTTGTTGTTTTGAAATTCGGATCACAAGATAATGATGACAATGATACCTCACATTAATGTGCTTCGTCCTCTCGTGAAATATTAGATCCTTAGTCAAGAAAATTGCACTCTGACTATCACAGAACAATGTAGACATCTACAAGTCTTCACCGATTTCACCAATCAATCCTTTCAGCCATGTAGCCTCCTTAAATGCCTTTGTAATGGCCATGCATTATGTTTCTGTTGTATACAAAGCTAGCTTTCTGTTGTAGGCAGCGACAGGCGGGCGATAGACTCTCGGGTTGTTTTCCATCAGGATCGATGGAGCGGCCGCTAGCGAGAATGCGATGACTTTTTTCCTCCAGTCTATAATTTCGATTTTTTCGAAACCCTCCAATTCAGACTCCAATACCCATTAGAATTTAGGTCAAACCACAACAAATCTCCACCTTGAGCCAAATTCCAACACAAGGAATTCCAAGTCACAACTCCATCAATAAACACCACTCCTCCTCTTTAAACAAGCCCCAATGGACTAAATCAATGACAAACACCTACTAAGTTTAAACAATGTTCAAACTTAGTAATATGAAGTGGTTTTGTCATCATATCAGCAAGATTATCATTGGTATCAACATTGCTCACTACAATATCACCACGAGCAATCACATCACACATAAAATGATACCTCACATCAATGTGCTTCGTCATCTCGTGAAATATCTGATCCTTAGTCAAGAAAATTGCACTTGACTATCACAGAACAATGTAGACATCTACAAGTCTTCATTGATTTCACCAATCAATCTTCTCAGCCATATAACCTCCTTACATGCCTCGGTAATGGCCATACATTATGTTTCTATTGTAGATAAAGCTAGCTTTCCAACTAATAGCACAGCCACCAAAGGTAAACACATACCTTGTAAGTGATCTCCTCTTATCAAGATCCCTTGTATAATCTGAATCCACATAACCAATGACTCCATCAAAATTTCTACCAAAATGTAAACAAGCATTTGAAGAGCCCCTTAAGTATCTAAAGATCCACTACACTGCTTTCCAATGTTCCTTGCCAGGATTAGCCATGTATCTGCTAACTACACTAACTGCATGTGCCAAATCAGGTCTTGTACAAACCATAGTATACATGAGTGAACCAACTGCACTGGAGTAAGGAACTCGAGACATATAATCAATATCTTCATCTAACTGTGGACACAAGTTAGATGATAGTTTGAAGTGGGCAGCCAAGGGGTATTGACAACCTTAACTTTCACCATATTGAATCTTTCAAGCACCTTCTCAATGTACCCATTTTGACTTAAATACAATCTGCTAGCCTTTCTATCCCTCAAGATCTCCATTCCAAGAATCTTCTTTGTTGCACCCAAATCCTTCATTTCAAACTCCTTGCTGAGTTGTAATTTTATTTTTCTGACCTCTACTTTATCCTTGGCTGCTATGAGCATATCATCAACATATAACAACAAATATGTAGTTGATCCACCACTTTCATTTCTGAAGTACACACAACTATCATAATTACATCTATCAAAACCATGAGTAGTCATGAATGAATCAAACCTTTTATACCATTGCCTCGGTGACTGCTTCAATCCATACAAAGATTTCTTTAATAAGTACACATAGTCTTCTTTCCTGAAACTATGAATCCCTCTGGTTGTTGCATGTAGATGCTCTCCTCAAGTTCTCCATGTAAGAATGCTGTCTTGACATCCATTTGCTCAAGCTCCAAATCATTCTTAGCCACCACTCCAAGTAAAGCCCGAATAGAACTATGCTTCACAACTGGTGAGAACACATCTGTAAAATCAACACCCAAAATCTGACTGTAGCCTTTTGCCACCAATCTAGCCTTATATCTAGCATCTTCAATCCTAGATGTACCTTATTTTCTTTTGAACACCCATTTGTAATGAACCACCCTTTTACCTTTAGGTAATGTCACCAAGTCCCAAGTGTTATTTTTGTTTAATGACTCTATCTTCTCCTGCATAGCAATCATCTATCTGCTAGAATCGATGCAATTGACTGCCTCTAAATATGTAGCAGGTTCCTCAGTGGAATCAATTTCTTCAGCAACACTTAATGCATAAGCAACCAAATATGCTTCCCCATACTTCTATGGAGGTCTAATCTGTCTGCGAGGTCTTTCCTTAGCTATAGAATACTGTGATACTGGTGGTGTAGGCAAAGTAGACAAGATATTACTGTGTGTCAACCCTGAACTGGACTGATCTGTAGTAGACTGTTCTGCAATCTCTGATTGTTTCTCTAAACCAATTTCCAACTCCACCTGAGTTGAACAATTCTGCTCCTCAGTTTTATCAGAATCCTTAAGAGATGAACCACAAACCATAACAAGTTCATCAAATACCACATTTCTACTCTACACAAGAAAGATACACTTTCTAGACCTAGGTTCCAACTTCCCATTATCCACATGAGCATAAGCCATGCACCCAAAAATTTTCAAATTAGAATAGTAAGAAGGTTTACCAGACCATACCTCTTCTAGTATCTTTTTATCAATGGCAACTAAGGGTGAGCGATTAATCAGAAAACAAGTTGTAGTAGCAGCTTCAGCCCAAAAAGACTTAGGCAACCCAAAATTTGAAAACATACAACGAACATTTTCCATCAAATTTGATATGATCCGGGATAGACAATCACTTGGTCAAGTTTTTGAGTTTAAATTGAAGAAGTTGACAAGCCAAAGTTCAAATTTTGTGAAGGGGTCAAGATCCAAAACGAGTTAGATTCAAGGTTTGGAAGATATTTGAAAAGAAAACAAGCAGCGTTGATGAAAACGGGCATAACTTTCAGCTCGATTGTCGAATTTTTGCCCATGAGTACATTTCGAAAATGGTATGAAATTTTGCACAAGGTTACGTGAGCGCATGGTACTTTTGACTTGCAGTCGCACAGAAATATGACATAAAGTTGGATGTGAATTTGACAATTTTTGGCAGTTTCCTAGTTTAATTAGAATTCCATATTTTTAGCATCTTTTATAATATTAGAATTATATTTTCGTGCAATTAGGGTTTTTTGAGGTTTCATATAAATAGGAACTTTATTTCATTGTAAAAAAGAACTTTTTTGACATTATGAATTAAATGAGATTTCTCTCTTTTTGTTCTTGATTGAACATGTACCGAACTTATCAAATATTGTTATATTTGTGGCGTTCAACCCTTAGAACTTATCAAAAGATTATGCACCCTTTGTGGCGTTCGCAAATCGAGGTTCGTTGATTTTGTAATCAAGAGGTCATTCAAACTTCATTTTTATTTGGTTGCTTGGTTCAATAATTTGCAGGTCGAGATTCTACCATTTACAACCTAAATTTGGGCTTTTCCGGTGTTTTCAATTAATTTTGCGATTTCCACACTGATCCCGATCTCGGGTTCGCGTCATTTGGTATCAAGGTTCATTGGTTTCAATTTACACCATGTTTATGTACGATCACATGCCCAAAAGTACGTACAAAATTTCATGCCATTTTCAGAATGTAATCATGGGCAAAAATCCGACAATCGAGCTGAAAGTTATGCTCATTTTCATCTACACTGCTCGTTTGCTTTCCAAATATCTTCAAAACCTTAGATCCAACTCGTTTCAACTCCCGAGCCCTTTATGAAACTTGAACCTTGACTTGTTAACTTCTTTAATTTGGACTCCAAAACTCCAAGTGATTGCCTATCCCGAACCATATCAAAACACTTGTTCATCCGTTCTACCACACCATTGTCAAGTGTCTCAAGATGCCGCAACCATGTAAAAACTATTGAACAAAAGTCCAACCCATTATCAGTGCACAGACACTTCACTTACTTTCTAGTCTACTTTTCTACCAATGTTTTCTACTCCTTGAAGGTCCCAAACACATCATTCTTCTTCTTCTTCTTTTTCAAGAAGAATACCCAAACTTTCTTAAAGAAATCATCAATTACTGTCAAAAAGTAATAATAGCCACTTTAGATGGTACCCTGACTGGTCCCCAAAGATCTGAATGGATATATTCAAGTGTTCCTTTCGTATTGTGTCTTCTTTTAGTAAATCTAACTCTCTTTTGTTTCTCGAAAATACAATGCTACAAAATTCTATTTTGCTGGTCTTCTACCCATAAAGAAGTCCTCTTTCACTCAACTTCGCAATCCTATTCTCACTTATATGCCCGAGTAATGTGACCACGGATATAACAAATCGGCGCGAGATATTCAATTTTTGGCAATTTTTTAGTTTAATTAGAATTCTATATTTTTAGCATTTTTTACAATATTAGAATTATATTTTCGTGCAATTAGGGTTTTTAGAGGTTTCATATAAATACCTCATTATTTCATTGTATTAAAAAAAACAAGTTATGATTTTGATTATTAAAAATTGAGAATTTTCTCTCTGTTCTTGATTGAACATTTATCGAACTTATCAAATATTTTCAATATTTGTGGCGTTCAAAATCCTAGAACTTATCAAAGGATTAGACACCCTTTGTGGCGTTCACAAATCGAGGTTCGTTGGTTTTGTAATCAATAGGTCATTCAAACTTTTTTTTTGGTTGCTTGGTTCAATAATTTGCGGGTTGAGATTCTACCATTTACTACATGAATTTGAACTTTCTCGTCGTTTCTCAATTAATTTCGTGAGTTCTACGCGTATCCTGTTTCCGGGTTCACGTCATTTGTTATTAGAGTTTGAGCTCTAAATTCAAGTTCTATCTTTTCTTTATTTTGAGTCTTTGTTTTGTTCTTTGTGTTCTTCGTATTCGTCGTAAATTTTGAGTTTTTGATCCAAAAAATTTCAAAAAAAAAATCAAAAGTTATTTTTGGGCTAATCTAGCATCCAAATCAACTCTCGTTTCTTTTGTCAGTTTCGTAGTTGAATTTTGAGTTCAAAAAAAACTTTTTTTACTATTCACTGGGTACTTTTCACGTCGTACTGTTAATTTTTTTTACTTGACTTATTTGGGAAGTTGTCACTATCATATTATCTATCCCAAATCCAAAATCTATTTGGTTCATTCCAATCCAAAAATTCAAGAACCACTTTCTTGAATTAAAAGAATTCTCATTCGAAATTTCATCCAATGCAATTCTTTTCTTGAGTCTTCTTGATTACACCTACGTAAAAGGATGGATGTTGATTAGGGGCACATTTTTCAAACT